>CM037920.1:5759094-5787456 GCA_021346845.1 Apeltes quadracus
GTTGAAAAAGTGGAAATCGGTTTAATAAGTTTGAATTTAATTAAAAAGTTATATACACTGCATAGAACGAAAAAGCATCAATTTAGCTAAGATGAGATGTGAAAAGTAATGAAATAAAATACATTTCAATAGATTTGATGACAATATATGGATGAAAAAGCTTAAATGAAGTACAAAGAGCTGCTGAAAATACATACACGGCTGAAAATATACATAGCAGAAGCTAAATACGAATTTCAAAAAACGGCTAAAAATACAGAAGTAAAAGTAGTTATAGTATCAATAGCAGTAGAAAAACTAGAAGTAAGTTTTAGTACCAGAGCTGATAATACTAGTACTACTACTAATACTATTAGTCATAGTAGTATTTGTAGTAACCTAAGCAGTAGTTGTCATATTACAATCAGCAGAAATTCTAAGTTATTAATATGTGGATGGGAGAAAGAAAAAGACAGAGCGAGGCAGAGAGACAGACAGTGAGTGATTGAAGGAGTAGAGAGGGGAGGGGCTGTCATGTGACTGTGAGTGTAAGAGTGCAGGTGTCTGAGTAGCCGTGGCAACGGCCGCAGCTGCGTGAGCTGATCTGAGGTAACAGAGATTTACACAGAATCCACGCCTCAAACAAATTGCCGCTAGAGCAAAACTATTATGGGAATTAAAAAAATAACTGCACGGTGACAGTCCCAAGACTCTACCGAACGCATACATATATACTTTTATGTCTCAAGGGTTCATAATATGGCTTTTAAAGCAGTTTCAAAAACGTGTACTCTCTGGCTTTTTCTGTTAAGTTCTTCACCAGTTTTGTATTGTAGTCAATGGGGCTTGAGACAGACTTTGTCTCACTCTCGAGCCCCTCAGGCAAAAAGTAAAGAACGCTGGGATTCCATTCCCACATCATTCCGACCAGCACAAGCACGGCATCATTCTGTGCAAAAATGAAGCTTTTAAATGTAACGTTGTGGTCGTGAGCGCAAAAGATCCATATTTTTTTTACCCGATTCTCACGCAGCCGTACACTCTAAATTTGCATATTCTCACTCTAGAGGCTCCACACACACACCCATGTTAAACTCAGAAAAGGACTGAAAAACTAGTGAAACATAATCATTGATTATGAAAAAAGTAAAATAGATATCAAAATTAAAAGTAGACCCCAAATAGCTGAATATGTTGTGAACAGTTTAAAGTTCAAACCATGTCTGTAGGTTAAAAAATGTAGGAGGAGATACATTTTGCAGCAGAAGAGGATTTGAAGTATTTGAAGCTTGCTCTCATTGACTTTAGTGTTAAAAAAAAGTGTTAAAAAGCTTAATATTTAAAAAAGTATAAATAGTAGAAAAAAAGTTGAAAAAGTCCCATCATTAGCTGAAAGAGCTGAACATTTGAAGGGTTGAATGGTTTTAATAGCTGAAAGTATGCAGAAGTTACGCAGAGCCAAAAAACGTACGGAATAATAATAATAACTAGAAAATGCATTTCCTGTGGAAAATGCGTGGGAATGCTGAATTGCTAAAGCTGAATTGGTTGAATAGCTTAAAGCCATGAGAAGTTGAAGTAGTAAGAGTAGTTGAAAAAGTGGAAATCGATTAAATAAGTTTGAATTTAATTAAAAAGTTATATACACTGCATAGAACGAAAAAGCATCAATTTAGCTAAGATGAGATGTGAAAAGAAATGAAATAAAATACATTTAAATAGATTTGATGACAATATATGGATGAAAAAGCTTAAATGAAGTACAAAGAGCTGCTGAAAATACATACACGGCTGAAAATATACATAGCAGAAGCTAAATACGAATTTCAAAAAAACGGTTAAAAATACAGAAGTAAAAGTAGTTATAGTATCAATAGCAGTAGAAAAACTAGAAGTACGTTTTAGTACCAGAGCTGATAATACTAGTACTACTACTAATACTATTAGTCATAGTAGTATTTGTAGTAACCTAAGCAGTAGTTGTCATATTACAATCAGCAGAAATTCTAAGTTATTAATATGTGGATGGGAGAAAGAAAAAGACAGAGCGAGGCAGAGAGACAGACAGTGAGTGATTGAAGGAGTAGAGAGGGGAGGGGCTGTCATGTGACTGTGAGTGTAAGAGTGCAGGTGTCTGAGTAGCCGTGGCAACGGCGCAGCTGTGCGATCTGATCAGAAGGACACAGAGATTTACACAGAATCCACGCCTCAAACAAATTGCCGCTAGAGCAAAACTATTATGGGAATTAAAAAAATAACTGCACGGTGACAGTCCCAAGACTCTACCGAACGCATACATATATACTTTTATGTCTCAAGGGTTCATAATATGGCTTTTAAAGCAGTTTCAAAAACGTGTACTCTCTGGCTTTTTCTGTTAAGTTCTTCACCAGTTTTGTATTGCAGTCAATGGGGCTTGAGACAGACTTTGTCTCACTCTCGAGCCCCTCAGGCAAAAAGTAAAGAACGCTGGGATTCCATTCCCACATCATTCCGACCAGCACAAGCACGGCATCATTCTGTGCAAAAATGAAGCTTTTAAATGTAACATTGTGGTCGTGAGTGCAAAAGATCCATATTTTTTTTACCCGATTCTCACGCAGCCGCACACTCTAAATTTGCATATTCTCACTCTAGAGGTGCACACACACACCCATGTTAAACTCAGAAAAGGACTGAAAAACTAGTGAAACATAATCATTGATTATGAAAAAAGTATAATAGATATCAAAATTAAAAGTAGACCCCAAATAGCTGAATATGTTGTGAACAGTTTAAAGTTTAAACCATGTCTGTAGGTTAAAAAATGTGGGAGGAGATACATTTTGCAGCAGAAGAGGATTTGAAGCATTTGAAGCTTGCTCTCATTGACTTTAGTGTTAAAAAAAAGTGTTAAAAAGCTTAATATTTAAAAAAGTATAAATAGTAGAAAAAAAGTTGAAAAAGTCCCATCATTAGCTGAAAGAGCTGAACATTTGAAGGGTTGAATGGTTTTAATAGCTGAAAGTATGCAGAAGTTACGCAGAGCCAAAAAACGTACGGAATAATAATAATAACTAGAAAATGCATTTCCTGTGGAAAATGCGTGGGAATGCTGAATTGCTAAAGCTAAACTGGTTGAATAGCTTAAAGCTATAAGAAGAATTTGAAGTAGTGAGAGTAGTTGAAAAAGTGGAAATCGGTTTAATAAGTTTGAATTTAATTAAAAAGTAAGATACACTGCATAGAACGAAAAAGCATCAATTTAGCTGAGATGAGATGTGAAAAGTAATGAAATAAATACATTTCAATAGATTTGATGACAATATATGGATGAAAAGGCTTAAGTGAAGTACAAAGAATTGCTGAAAATACATACACGGCTGAAAATATACATAGCAGAAGCTAAATACGAATTTCAAAAGACGGCTAAAAATACAGAAGTAAAAGTAGTTATAGTATCAATAGCAGTAGAAAAACTACAAGTTTTAGTACTAGAGCTGATAATACTAGTACTACTACTAATACTATTAGTCATAGTAGTATTTGTAGTACCCTAAGCAGTAGTTGTCATATTACAATCAGCAGAAATTCTAAGTTATTAATATGTGGATGGGAGAAAGAAAAAGACAGAGCGAGGCAGAGAGACAGACAGTGAGTGATTGAAGGAGTAGAGAGGGGAGGGGCTGTCATGTGACTGTGAGAGTAAGAGTGCAGGTGTCTGAGTAGCCGTGGCAACGACCGCAGCTGCACGAGCTGATCAGAAGGACACAGATTTACACAGAATCCACGCCTCAAACAAATTGCCGCTAGAGCAAAACTATTATGGGAATTAAAAAAATAACTGCACGGTGACAGTCCCAAGACTCTACCGAACGCATACATATATACTTTTATGTCTCAAGGGTTCATAATATGGCTTTTAAAGCAGTTTCAAAAACGTGTACTCTCTGGCTTTTTCTGTTAAGTTCTTCACCAGTTTTGTATTGCAGTCAATGGGGCTTGAGACAGACTTTGTCTCACTCTCGAGCCCCTCAGGCAAAAAGTAAAGAACGCTGGGATTCCATTCCCACATCATTCCGACCAGCACAAGCACGGCATCATTCTGTGCAAAAATGAAGCTTTTAAATGTAACATTGTGGTCGTGAGTGCAAAAGATCCATATTTTTTTTACCCGATTCTCACGCAGCCGCACACTCTAAATTTGCATATTCTCACTCTAGAGGTGCACACACACACCCATGTTAAACTCAGAAAAGGACTGAAAAACTAGTGAAACATAATCATTGATTATGAAAAAAGTATAATAGATATCCAAATTAAAAGTAGACCCCAAATAGCTGAATATGTTGTGAACAGTTTAAAGTTTAAACCATGTCTGTAGGTTAAAAAATGTAGGAGGAGATACATTTTGCAGCAGAAGAGGATTTGAAGCATTTGAAGCTTGCTCTCATTGACTTTAGTGTTAAAAAAAAGTGTTAAAAAGCTTAATATTTAAAAAAGTATAAATAGTAGAAAAAAAGTTGAAAAAGTCCCATCATTAGCTGAAAGAGCTGAACATTTGAAGGGTTGAATGGTTTTAATAGCTGAAAGTATGCAGAAGTTACGCAGAGCCAAAAAACGTACGGAATAATAATAATAATAAATAAAATCGAATAACATAAGTTGGAATGCTGTTGAAGCATTCCCACTAATGAAATAAATACATTTCAATAGATTTGATGACAATATATGGATGAAAAGGCTTAAGTGAAGTACAAAGAATTGCTGAAAATACATACACGGCTGAAAATATACATAGCAGAAGCTAAATACGAATTTCAAAAGACGGCTAAAAATACAGAAGTAAAAGTAGTTATAGTATCAATAGCAGTAGAAAAACTACAAGTTTTAGTACTAGAGCTGATAATACTAGTACTACTACTAATACTATTAGTCATAGTAGTATTTGTAGTACCCTAAGCAGTAGTTGTCATATTACAATCAGCAGAAATTCTAAGTTATTAATATGTGGATGGGAGAAAGAAAAAGACAGAGCGAGGCAGAGAGACAGACAGTGAGTGATTGAAGGAGTAGAGAGGGGAGGGGCTGTCATGTGACTGTGAGAGTAAGAGTGCAGGTGTCTGAGTAGCCGTGGCAACGACCGCAGCTGCACGAGCTGATCAGAAGGACACAGATTTACACAGAATCCACGCCTCAAACAAATTGCCGCTAGAGCAAAACTATTATGGGAATTAAAAAAATAACTGCACGGTGACAGTCCCAAGACTCTACCGAACGCATACATATATACTTTTATGTCTCAAGGGTTCATAATATGGCTTTTAAAGCAGTTTCAAAAACGTGTACTCTCTGGCTTTTTCTGTTAAGTTCTTCACCAGTTTTGTATTGCAGTCAATGGGGCTTGAGACAGACTTTGTCTCACTCTCGAGCCCCTCAGGCAAAAAGTAAAGAACGCTGGGATTCCATTCCCACATCATTCCGACCAGCACAAGCACGGCATCATTCTGTGCAAAAATGAAGCTTTTAAATGTAACATTGTGGTCGTGAGTGCAAAAGATCCATATTTTTTTTACCCGATTCTCACGCAGCCGCACACTCTAAATTTGCATATTCTCACTCTAGAGGTGCACACACACACCCATGTTAAACTCAGAAAAGGACTGAAAAACTAGTGAAACATAATCATTGATTATGAAAAAAGTATAATAGATATCCAAATTAAAAGTAGACCCCAAATAGCTGAATATGTTGTGAACAGTTTAAAGTTTAAACCATGTCTGTAGGTTAAAAAATGTAGGAGGAGATACATTTTGCAGCAGAAGAGGATTTGAAGCATTTGAAGCTTGCTCTCATTGACTTTAGTGTTAAAAAAAAGTGTTAAAAAGCTTAATATTTAAAAAAGTATAAATAGTAGAAAAAAAGTTGAAAAAGTCCCATCATTAGCTGAAAGAGCTGAACATTTGAAGGGTTGAATGGTTTTAATAGCTGAAAGTATGCAGAAGTTACGCAGAGCCAAAAAACGTACGGAATAATAATAATAATAAATAAAATCGAATAACATAAGTTGGAATGCTGTTGAAGCATTCCCACTAATGAAATAAAATACATTTCAATAGATGTGATGACAATATATGGATGAAAAAGCTTAAATGAAGTACAAAGAGCTGCTGAAAATACATACACGGCTGAAAATATACATAGCAGAAGCTAAATACGAATTTCAAAAAAACGGTTAAAAATACAGAAGTAAAAGTAGTTATAGTATCAATAGCAGTAGAAAAACTAGAAGTACGTTTTAGTACCAGAGCTGATAATACTAGTACTACTACTAATACTATTAGTCATAGTAGTATTTGTAGTAACCTAAGCAGTGGTTGTCATATTACAATCAGCAGAAATTCTAAGTTATTAATATGTGGATGGGAGAAAGAAAAAGACAGAGCGAGGCAGAGAGACAGACAGTGAGTGATTGAAGGAGTAGAGAGGGGAGGGGCTGTCATGTGACTGTGAGTGTAAGAGTGCAGGTGTCTGAGTAGCCGTGGCAACGGCGCAGCTGCGCGAGCTGATCTGAGGTAACAGAGATTTACACAGAATCCACGCCTCAAACAAATTGCCCTAGAGCAAAACTATTATGGGAATTAAAAAAATAACTGCACGGTGACAGTCCCAAGACTCTACCGAACGCATACATATATACTTTTATGTCTCAAGGGTTCATAATATGGCTTTTAAAGCAGTTTCAAAAACGTGTACTCTCTGGCTTTTTCTGTTAAGTTCTTCACCAGTTTTGTATTGCAGTCAATGGGGCTTGAGACAGACTTTGTCTCACTCTCGAGCCCCTCAGGCAAAAAGTAAAGAACGCTGGGATTCCATTCCCACATCATTACGACCAGCACAAGCACGGCATCATTCTGTGCAAAAATGAAGCTTTTAAATGTAACATTGTGGTCGTGAGCGCAAAAGATCCATATTTTTTTTACCCGATTCTCACGCAGCCGTACACTCTAAATTTGCATATTCTCACTCTAGAGGCTCCACACACACACCCATGTTAAACTCAGAAAAGGACTGAAAAACTAGTGAAACATAATCATTGATTATGAAAAAAGTATAATAGATATCAAAATTAAAAGTAGACCCCAAATAGCTGAATATGTTGTGAACAGTTTAAAGTTTAAACCATGTCTGTAGGTTAAAAAATGTAGGAGGAGATACATTTTGCAGCAGAAGAGGTTTTGAAGCATTTGAAGCTTGCTCTCATTGACTTTAGTGTTAAAAAAAAGTGTTAAAAAGCTTAATATTTAAAAAAGTATAAATAGTAGAAAAAAAGTTGAAAAAGTCCCATCATTAGCTGAAAGAGCTGAACATTTGAAGGGTTGAATGGTTTTAATAGCTGAAAGTATGCAGAAGTTACGCAGAGCCAAAAAACGTACGGAATAATAATAATAATAAATAAAATCGAATAACATAAGTTGGAATGCTGTTGAAGCATTCCCACTAATAAATAAAATCGAATAACATAAGTTGGAATGCTGTTGAAGCATTCCCACTAACTAGAAAATGCATTTCCTGTGGAAAATGCGTGGGAATGCTGAATTGCTAAAGCTAAACTGGTTGAATAGCTTAAAGCTATAAGAAGAATTTGAAGTAGTGAGAGTAGTTGAAAAAGTGGAAATCGGTTTAATAAGTTTGAATTTAATTAAAAAGTAAGATACACTGCATAGAACGAAAAAGCATCAATTTAGCTGAGATGAGATGTGAAAAGTAATGAAATAAATACATTTCAATAGATTTGATGACAATATATGGATGAAAAGGCTTAAGTGAAGTACAAAGAATTGCTGAAAATACATACACGGCTGAAAATATACATAGCAGAAGCTAAATACGAATTTCAAAAGACGGCTAAAAATACAGAAGTAAAAGTAGTTATAGTATCAATAGCAGTAGAAAAACTACAAGTTTTAGTACTAGAGCTGATAATACTAGTACTACTACTAATACTATTAGTCATAGTAGTATTTGTAGTACCCTAAGCAGTAGTTGTCATATTACAATCAGCAGAAATTCTAAGTTATTAATATGTGGATGGGAGAAAGAAAAAGACAGAGCGAGGCAGAGAGACAGACAGTGAGTGATTGAAGGAGTAGAGAGGGGAGGGGCTGTCATGTGACTGTGAGAGTAAGAGTGCAGGTGTCTGAGTAGCCGTGGCAACGACCGCAGCTGCACGAGCTGATCAGAAGGACACAGATTTACACAGAATCCACGCCTCAAACAAATTGCCGCTAGAGCAAAACTATTATGGGAATTAAAAAAATAACTGCACGGTGACAGTCCCAAGACTCTACCGAACGCATACATATATACTTTTATGTCTCAAGGGTTCATAATATGGCTTTTAAAGCAGTTTCAAAAACGTGTACTCTCTGGCTTTTTCTGTTAAGTTCTTCACCAGTTTTGTATTGCAGTCAATGGGGCTTGAGACAGACTTTGTCTCACTCTCGAGCCCCTCAGGCAAAAAGTAAAGAACGCTGGGATTCCATTCCCACATCATTCCGACCAGCACAAGCACGGCATCATTCTGTGCAAAAATGAAGCTTTTAAATGTAACATTGTGGTCGTGAGTGCAAAAGATCCATATTTTTTTTACCCGATTCTCACGCAGCCGCACACTCTAAATTTGCATATTCTCACTCTAGAGGTGCACACACACACCCATGTTAAACTCAGAAAAGGACTGAAAAACTAGTGAAACATAATCATTGATTATGAAAAAAGTATAATAGATATCCAAATTAAAAGTAGACCCCAAATAGCTGAATATGTTGTGAACAGTTTAAAGTTTAAACCATGTCTGTAGGTTAAAAAATGTAGGAGGAGATACATTTTGCAGCAGAAGAGGATTTGAAGCATTTGAAGCTTGCTCTCATTGACTTTAGTGTTAAAAAAAAGTGTTAAAAAGCTTAATATTTAAAAAAGTATAAATAGTAGAAAAAAAGTTGAAAAAGTCCCATCATTAGCTGAAAGAGCTGAACATTTGAAGGGTTGAATGGTTTTAATAGCTGAAAGTATGCAGAAGTTACGCAGAGCCAAAAAACGTACGGAATAATAATAATAATAAACTAGAAAATGCATTTCCTGTGGAAAATGCGTGGGAATGCTGAATCGCTAAAGCTAAACTGGTTGAATAGCTTAAAGCCATAAGAAGAAGTTGAAGTAGTGAGAGTAGTTGAAAAAGTGGAAATCGGTTTAATAACTTTGAATTTAATTAAAAAGTTATATACACTGCATAGAACGAAAAAGCATCAATTTAGCTGAGATGAGATGTGAAAAGTAATGAAATAAATACATTTCAATAGATTTGATGACAATATATGGATGAAAAGGCTTAAATGAAGTACAAAGAATTGCTGAAAATACATACACGGCTGAAAATATACATAGCAGAAGCTAAATACGAATTTCAAAAGACGGCTAAAAATACAGAAGTAAAAGTAGTTATAGTATCAATAGCAGTAGAAAAACTACAAGTTTTAGTACTAGAGCTGATAATACTAGTACTACTACTAATACTATTAGTCATAGTAGTATTTGTAGTACCCTAAGCAGTAGTTGTCATATTACAATCAGCAGAAATTCTAAGTTATTAATATGTGGATGGGAGAAAGAAAAAGACAGAGCGAGGCAGAGAGACAGTGAGTGATTGAAGGAGTAGAGAGGGGAGGGGCTGTCATGTGACTGTGAGTGTAAGAGTGCAGGTGTCTGAGTAGCCGTGGCAACGGCCGCAGCTGCGTGAGCTGATCTGAGGTAACAGAGATTTACACAGAATCCACGCCTCAAACAAATTGCCGCTAGAGCAAAACTATTATGGGAATTAAAAAAATAACTGCACGGTGACAGTCCCAAGACTCTACCGAACGCATACATATATACTTTTATGTCTCAAGGGTTCATAATATGGCTTTTAAAGCAGTTTCAAAAACGTGTACTCTCTGGCTTTTTCTGTTAAGTTCTTCACCAGTTTTGTATTGCAGTCAATGGGGCTTGAGACAGACTTTGTCTCACTCTCGAGCCCCTCAGGCAAAAAGTAAAGAATGCTGGGATTCCATTCCCACATCATTCCGACCAGCACAAGCACGGCATCATTCTGTGCAAAAATGAAGCTTTTAAATGTAACATTGTGGTCGTGAGCGCAAAAGATCCATATTTTTTTTACCCGATTCTCACGCAGCCGTACACTCTAAATTTGCATATTCTCACTCTAGAGGCTCCACACACACACCCATGTTAAACTCAGAAAAGGACTGAAAAACTAGTGAAACATAATCATTGATTATGAAAAAAGTATAATAGATATCAAAATTAAAAGTAGACCCCAAATAGCTGAATATGTTGTGAACAGTTTAAAGTTTAAACCATGTCTGTAGGTTAAAAAATGTAGGAGGAGATACATTTTGCAGCAGAAGAGGTTTTGAAGCATTTGAAGCTTGCTCTCATTGACTTTAGTGTTAAAAAAAGTGTTAAAAAGCTTAATATTTAAAAAAGTATAAATAGTAGAAAAAAAGTTGAAAAAGTCCCATCATTAGCTGAAAGAGCTGAACATTTGAAGGGTTGAATGGTTTTAATAGCTGAAAGTATGCAGAAGTTACGCAGAGCCAAAAAACGTACGGAATAATAATAATAATAATAATAATAATAATAATCGAATAACATAAGTTGGAATGCTGTTGAAGCATTCCCACTAACTAGAAAATGCATTTCCTGTGGAAAATGCGTGGGAATGCTGAATTGCTAAAGCTAAACTGGTTGAATAGCTTAAGGCCATGAGAAGTTGAAGTAGTGAGAGTAGTTGAAAAAGTGGAAATTGGTTAAATAAGTTTGAATTTAATTAAAAAGTTATATACACTGCATAGAACGAAAAAGCATCAATTTAGCTAAGATGAGATGTGAAAAGTAATGAAATAAAATACATTTCAATAGATTTGATGACAATATATGGATGAAAAGGCTTAAATGAAGTACAAAGAATTGCTGAAAATACATACACGGCTGAAAATATACATAGCAGAAGCTGAATACGAATTTCAAAAGACGGCTAAAAATACAGAAGTAAAAGTAGTTATAGTATCGATAGCAGTAGAAAAACTACAAGTAAGTTTTAGTACTAGAGCTGATAATACTAGTACTACTACTAATACTATTAGTCATAGTAGTATTTGTAGTAACCTAAGCAGTAGTTGTCATATTACAATCAGCAGAAATTCTAAGTTATTAATATGTGGATGGGAGAAAGAAAAAGACAGAGCGAGGCAGAGAGACAGACAGTGAGTGATTGAAGGAGTAGAGAGGGGAGGGGCTGTCATGTGACTGTGAGAGTAAGAGTGCAGGTGTCCGAGTTGCCGTGGCAACGGCGCAGCTGCGCGAGCTGATCAGACCACAGAGATTTACACAGAATCCACGCCTCAAACAAATTGCCGCTAGAGCAAAACTATTATGGGAATTAAAAAAATAACTGCACGGTGACAGTCCCAAGACTCTACCGAACGCATACATATATACTTTTATGTCTCAAGGGTTCATAATATGGCTTTTAAAGCAGTTTCAAAAACGTGTACTCTCTGGCTTTTTCTGTTAAGTTCTTCACCAGTTTTGTATTGCAGTCAATGGGGCTTGAGACAGACTTTGTCTCACTCTCGAGCCCCTCAGGCAAAAAGTAAAGAACGCTGGGATTCCATTCCCACATCATTCCGACCAGCACAAGCACGGCATCATTCTGTGCAAAAATGAAGCTTTTAAATGTAACATTGTGGTCGTGAGCGCAAAAGATCCATATTTCTTTTACCCGATTCTCACGCAGCCGTACACTCTAAATTTGCATATTCTCACTCTAGAGGCTCCACACACACACCCATGTTAAACTCAGAAAAGGACTGAAAAACTAGTGAAACATAATCATTGATTATGAAAAAAGTATAATAGATATCAAAATTAAAAGTAGACCCCAAATAGCTGAATATGTTGTGAACAGTTTAAAGTTTAAACCATGTCTGTAGGTTAAAAAATGTAGGAGGAGATACATTTTGCAGCAGAAGAGGTTTTGAAGCATTTGAAGCTTGCTCTCATTGACTTTAGTGTTAAAAAAAAGTGTTAAAAAGCTTAATATTTAAAAAAGTATAAATAGTAGAAAAAAAGTTGAAAAAGTCCCATCATTAGCTGAAAGAGCTGAACATTTGAAGGGTTGAATGGTTTTAATAGCTGAAAGTATGCAGAAGTTACGCAGAGCCAAAAAACGTACGGAATAATAATAATAATAATAATAATAATAATAAATAAAATCGAATAACATAAGTTGGAATGCTGTTGAAGCATTCCCACTAATAAAATCGAACTAGAAAATGCATTTCCTGTGGAAAATGCGTGGGAATGCTGAATTGCTAAAGCTAAACTGGTTGAATAGCTTAAAGCTATAAGAAGAATTTGAAGTAGTGAGAGTAGTTGAAAAAGTGGAAATCGGTTTAATAAGTTTGAATTTAATTAAAAAGTAAGATACACTGCATAGAACGAAAAAGCATCAATTTAGCTGAGATGAGATGTGAAAAGTAATGAAATAAATACATTTCAATAGATTTGATGACAATATATGGATGAAAAGGCTTAAGTGAAGTACAAAGAATTGCTGAAAATACATACACGGCTGAAAATATACATAGCAGAAGCTAAATACGAATTTCAAAAGACGGCTAAAAATACAGAAGTAAAAGTAGTTATAGTATCAATAGCAGTAGAAAAACTACAAGTTTTAGTACTAGAGCTGATAATACTAGTACTACTACTAATACTATTAGTCATAGTAGTATTTGTAGTACCCTAAGCAGTAGTTGTCATATTACAATCAGCAGAAATTCTAAGTTATTAATATGTGGATGGGAGAAAGAAAAAGACAGAGCGAGGCAGAGAGACAGACAGTGAGTGATTGAAGGAGTAGAGAGGGGAGGGGCTGTCATGTGACTGTGAGAGTAAGAGTGCAGGTGTCTGAGTAGCCGTGGCAACGACCGCAGCTGCACGAGCTGATCAGAAGGACACAGATTTACACAGAATCCACGCCTCAAACAAATTGCCGCTAGAGCAAAACTATTATGGGAATTAAAAAAATAACTGCACGGTGACAGTCCCAAGACTCTACCGAACGCATACATATATACTTTTATGTCTCAAGGGTTCATAATATGGCTTTTAAAGCAGTTTCAAAAACGTGTACTCTCTGGCTTTTTCTGTTAAGTTCTTCACCAGTTTTGTATTGCAGTCAATGGGGCTTGAGACAGACTTTGTCTCACTCTCGAGCCCCTCAGGCAAAAAGTAAAGAACGCTGGGATTCCATTCCCACATCATTCCGACCAGCACAAGCACGGCATCATTCTGTGCAAAAATGAAGCTTTTAAATGTAACATTGTGGTCGTGAGTGCAAAAGATCCATATTTTTTTTACCCGATTCTCACGCAGCCGCACACTCTAAATTTGCATATTCTCACTCTAGAGGTGCACACACACACCCATGTTAAACTCAGAAAAGGACTGAAAAACTAGTGAAACATAATCATTGATTATGAAAAAAGTATAATAGATATCCAAATTAAAAGTAGACCCCAAATAGCTGAATATGTTGTGAACAGTTTAAAGTTTAAACCATGTCTGTAGGTTAAAAAATGTAGGAGGAGATACATTTTGCAGCAGAAGAGGATTTGAAGCATTTGAAGCTTGCTCTCATTGACTTTAGTGTTAAAAAAAAGTGTTAAAAAGCTTAATATTTAAAAAAGTATAAATAGTAGAAAAAAAGTTGAAAAAGTCCCATCATTAGCTGAAAGAGCTGAACATTTGAAGGGTTGAATGGTTTTAATAGCTGAAAGTATGCAGAAGTTACGCAGAGCCAAAAAACGTACGGAATAATAATAATAATAAATAAAATCGAATAACATAAGTTGGAATGCTGTTGAAGCATTCCCACTAATAACATAAGTTGGAATGCTGTTGAAGCATTCCCACTAACTAGAAAATGCATTTCCTGTGGAAAATGCGTGGGAATGCTGAATTGCTAAAGCTAAACTGGTTGAATAGCTTAAGGCCATGAGAAGTTGAAGTAGTGAGAGTAGTTGAAAAAGTGGAAATCGGTTAAATAAGTTTGAATTTAATTAAAAAGTTATATACACTGCATAGAACGAAAAAGCATCAATTTAGCTAAGATGAGATGTGAAAAGTAATGAAATAAAATACATTTCAATAGATTTGATGACAATATATGGATGAAAAGGCTTAAATGAAGTACAAAGAATTGCTGAAAATACATACACGGCTGAAAATATACATAGCAGAAGCTGAATACGAATTTCAAAAGACGGCTAAAAATACAGAAGTAAAAGTAGTTATAGTATCGATAGCAGTAGAAAAACTACAAGTAAGTTTTAGTACTAGAGCTGATAATACTAGTACTACTACTAATACTATTAGTCATAGTAGTATTTGTAGTAACCTAAGCAGTAGTTGTCATATTACAATCAGCAGAAATTCTAAGTTATTAATATGTGGATGGGAGAAAGAAAAAGACAGAGCGAGGCAGAGAGACAGACAGTGAGTGATTGAAGGAGTAGAGAGGGGAGGGGCTGTCATGTGACTGTGAGTGTAAGAGTGCAGGTGTCTGAGTAGCCGTGGCAACGGCCGCAGCTGCGTGAGCTGATCTGAGGTAACAGAGATTTACACAGAATCCACGCCTCAAACAAATTGCCGCTAGAGCAAAACTATTATGGGAATTAAAAAAATAACTGCACGGTGACAGTCCCAAGACTCTACCGAACGCATACATATATACTTTTATGTCTCAAGGGTTCATAATATGGCTTTTAAAGCAGTTTCAAAAACGTGTACTCTCTGGCTTTTTCTGTTAAGTTCTTCACCAGTTTTGTATTGCAGTCAATGGGGCTTGAGACAGACTTTGTCTCACTCTCGAGCCCCTCAGGCAAAAAGTAAAGAACGCTGGGATTCCATTCCCACATCATTCCGACCAGCACAAGCACGGCATCATTCTGTGCAAAAATGAAGCTTTTAAATGTAACATTGTGGTCGTGAGCGCAAAAGATCCATATTTTTTTTACCCGATTCTCACGCAGCCGTACACTCTAAATTTGCATATTCTCACTCTAGAGGCTCCACACACACACCCATGTTAAACTCAGAAAAGGACTGAAAACTTAGTGAAACATAATCAGTGATTGTGAAAAAAGTATAATAGATATCAAAATTAAAAGTAGACCCCAAATAGCTGAATATGTTGTGAACAGTTTAAAGTTTAAACCATGTCTGTAGGTTAAAAAATGTAGGAGGAGATACATTTTGCAGCAGAAGAGGATTTGAAGCATTTGAAGCTTGCTCTCATTGACTTTAGTGTTAAAAAAAAGTGTTAAAAAGCTTAATATTTAAAAAAGTATAAATAGTAGAAAAAAAGTTGAAAAAGTCCCATCATTAGCTGAAAGAGCTGAACATTTGAAGGGTTGAATGGTTTTAATAGCTGAAAGTATGCAGAAGTTACGCAGAGCCAAAAAACGTACGGAATAATAATAATAACTAGAAAATGCATTTCCTGTGGAAAATGCGTGGGAATGCTGAATTGCTAAAGCTGAATTGGTTGAATAGCTTAAAGCCATAGAGAAGTTGAAGTAGTGAAGAGTAGTTGAAAAAGTGGAAATCGATTAAATAAGTTTGAATTTAATTAAAAAGTTATATACACTGCATAGAACGAAAAAGCATCAATTTAGCTAAGATGAGATGTGAAAAGTAATGAAATAAAATACATTTCAATAGATTTGATGACAATATATGGATGAAAAAGCTTAAATGAAGTACAAAGAGCTGCTGAAAATACATACACGGCTGAAAATATACATAGCAGAAGCTAAATACGAATTTCAAAAAGACGGCTAAAAATACAGAAGTAAAAGTAGTTATAGTATCAATAGCAGTAGAAAAACTAGAAGTACGTTTTAGTACCAGAGCTGATAATACTAGTACTACTACTAATACTATTAGTCATAGTAGTATTTGTAGTAACCTAAGCAGTAGTTGTCATATTACAATCAGCAGAAATTCTAAGTTATTAATATGTGGATGGGAGAAAGAAAAAGACAGAGCGAGGCAGAGAGACAGACAGTGAGTGATTGAAGGAGTAGAGAGGGGAGGGGCTGTCATGTGACTGTGAGTGTAAGAGTGCAGGTGTCTGAGTAGCCGTGGCAACGGCGCAGCTGCGCGAGCTGATCTGAGGTAACAGAGATTTACACAGAATCCACGCCTCAAACAAATTGCCGCTAGAGCAAAACTATTATGGGAATTAAAAAAATAACTGCACGGTGACAGTCCCAAGACTCTACCGAACGCATACATATATACTTTTATGTCTCAAGGGTTCATAATATGGCTTTTAAAGCAGTTTCAAAAACGTGTACTCTCTGGCTTTTTCTGTTAAGTTCTTCACCAGTTTTGTATTGCAGTCAATGGGGCTTGAGACAGACTTTGTCTCACTCTCGAGCCCCTCAGGCAAAAAGTAAAGAACGCTGGGATTCCATTCCCACATCATTACGACCAGCACAAGCACGGCATCATTCTGTGCAAAAATGAAGCTTTTAAATGTAACATTGTGGTCGTGAGCGCAAAAGATCCATATTTTTTTTACCCGATTCTCACGCAGCCGTACACTCTAAATTTGCATATTCTCACTCTAGAGGCTCCACACACACACCCATGTTAAACTCAGAAAAGGACTGAAAAACTAGTGAAACATAATCATTGATTATGAAAAAAGTATAATAGATATCAAAATTAAAAGTAGACCCCAAATAGCTGAATATGTTGTGAACAGTTTAAAGTTTAAACCATGTCTGTAGGTTAAAAAATGTAGGAGGAGATACATTTTGCAGCAGAAGAGGTTTTGAAGCATTTGAAGCTTGCTCTCATTGACTTTAGTGTTAAAAAAAAGTGTTAAAAAGCTTAATATTTAAAAAAGTATAAATAGTAGAAAAAAAGTTGAAAAAGTCCCATCATTAGCTGAAAGAGCTGAACATTTGAAGGGTTGAATGGTTTTAATAGCTGAAAGTATGCAGAAGTTACGCAGAGCCAAAAAACGTACGGAATAATAATAATAATAATAATAATAAAATCGAATAACATAAGTTGGAATGCTGTTGAAGCATTCCCACTAACTAGAAAATGCATTTCCTGTGGAAAATGCGTGGGAATGCTGAATTGCTAAAGCTAAACTGGTTGAATAGCTTAAAGCTATAAGAAGAATTTGAAGTAGTGAGAGTAGTTGAAAAAGTGGAAATCGGTTTAATAAGTTTGAATTTAATTAAAAAGTAAGATACACTGCATAGAACGAAAAAGCATCAATTTAGCTGAGATGAGATGTGAAAAGTAATGAAATAAATACATTTCAATAGATTTGATGACAATATATGGATGAAAAGGCTTAAGTGAAGTACAAAGAATTGCTGAAAATACATACACGGCTGAAAATATACATAGCAGAAGCTAAATACGAATTTCAAAAGACGGCTAAAAATACAGAAGTAAAAGTAGTTATAGTATCAATAGCAGTAGAAAAACTACAAGTTTTAGTACTAGAGCTGATAATACTAGTACTACTACTAATACTATTAGTCATAGTAGTATTTGTAGTACCCTAAGCAGTAGTTGTCATATTACAATCAGCAGAAATTCTAAGTTATTAATATGTGGATGGGAGAAAGAAAAAGACAGAGCGAGGCAGAGAGACAGACAGTGAGTGATTGAAGGAGTAGAGAGGGGAGGGGCTGTCATGTGACTGTGAGAGTAAGAGTGCAGGTGTCTGAGTAGCCGTGGCAACGACCGCAGCTGCACGAGCTGATCAGAAGGACACAGATTTACACAGAATCCACGCCTCAAACAAATTGCCGCTAGAGCAAAACTATTATGGGAATTAAAAAAATAACTGCACGGTGACAGTCCCAAGACTCTACCGAACGCATACATATATACTTTTATGTCTCAAGGGTTCATAATATGGCTTTTAAAGCAGTTTCAAAAACGTGTACTCTCTGGCTTTTTCTGTTAAGTTCTTCACCAGTTTTGTATTGCAGTCAATGGGGCTTGAGACAGACTTTGTCTCACTCTCGAGCCCCTCAGGCAAAAAGTAAAGAACGCTGGGATTCCATTCCCACATCATTCCGACCAGCACAAGCACGGCATCATTCTGTGCAAAAATGAAGCTTTTAAATGTAACATTGTGGTCGTGAGTGCAAAAGATCCATATTTTTTTTACCCGATTCTCACGCAGCCGCACACTCTAAATTTGCATATTCTCACTCTAGAGGTGCACACACACACCCATGTTAAACTCAGAAAAGGACTGAAAAACTAGTGAAACATAATCATTGATTATGAAAAAAGTATAATAGATATCCAAATTAAAAGTAGACCCCAAATAGCTGAATATGTTGTGAACAGTTTAAAGTTTAAACCATGTCTGTAGGTTAAAAAATGTAGGAGGAGATACATTTTGCAGCAGAAGAGGATTTGAAGCATTTGAAGCTTGCTCTCATTGACTTTAGTGTTAAAAAAAAGTGTTAAAAAGCTTAATATTTAAAAAAGTATAAATAGTAGAAAAAAAGTTGAAAAAGTCCCATCATTAGCTGAAAGAGCTGAACATTTGAAGGGTTGAATGGTTTTAATAGCTGAAAGTATGCAGAAGTTACGCAGAGCCAAAAAACGTACGGAATAATAATAATAATAAACTAGAAAATGCATTTCCTGTGGAAAATGCGTGGGAATGCTGAATTGCTAAAGCTGAATTGGTTGAATAGCTTAAAGCCATGAGAAGTTGAAGTAGTAAGAGTAGTTGAAAAAGTGGAAATCGATTAAATAAGTTTGAATTTAATTAAAAAGTTATATACACTGCATAGAACGAAAAAGCATCAATTTAGCTAAGATGAGATGTGAAAAGAAATGAAATAAAATACATTTCAATAGATTTGATGACAATATATGGATGAAAAAGCTTAAATGAAGTACAAAGAGCTGCTGAAAATACATACACGGCTGAAAATATACATAGCAGAAGCTAAATACGAATTTCAAAAAACGGTTAAAAATACAGAAGTAAAAGTAGTTATAGTATCAATAGCAGTAGAAAAACTAGAAGTACGTTTTAGTACCAGAGCTGATAATACTAGTACTACTACTAATACTATTAGTCATAGTAGTATTTGTAGTAACCTAAGCAGTAGTTGTCATATTACAATCAGCAGAAATTCTAAGTTATTAATATGTGGATGGGAGAAAGAAAAAGACAGAGCGAGGCAGAGAGACAGACAGTGAGTGATTGAAGGAGTAGAGAGGGGAGGGGCTGTCATGTGACTGTGAGTGTAAGAGTGCAGGTGTCTGAGTAGCCGTGGCAACGGCGCAGCTGCGCGAGCTGATCTGAGGTAACAGAGATTTACACAGAATCCACGCCTCAAACAAATTGCCGCTAGAGCAAAACTATTATGGGAATTAAAAAAATAACTGCACGGTGACAGTCCCAAGACTCTACCGAACGCATACATATATACTTTTATGTCTCAAGGGTTCATAATATGGCTTTTAAAGCAGTTTCAAAAACGTGTACTCTCTGGCTTTTTCTGTTAAGTTCTTCACCAGTTTTGTATTGCAGTCAATGGGGCTTGAGACAGACTTTGTCTCACTCTCGAGCCCCTCAGGCAAAAAGTAAAGAACGCTGGGATTCCATTCCCACATCATTACGACCAGCACAAGCACGGCATCATTCTGTGCAAAAATGAAGCTTTTAAATGTAACATTGTGGTCGTGAGCGCAAAAGATCCATATTTTTTTTACCCGATTCTCACGCAGCCGTACACTCTAAATTTGCATATTCTCACTCTAGAGGCTCCACACACACACCCATGTTAAACTCAGAAAAGGACTGAAAAACTAGTGAAACATAATCATTGATTATGAAAAAAGTATAATAGATATCAAAATTAAAAGTAGACCCCAAATAGCTGAATATGTTGTGAACAGTTTAAAGTTTAAACCATGTCTGTAGGTTAAAAAATGTAGGAGGAGATACATTTTGCAGCAGAAGAGGTTTTGAAGCATTTGAAGCTTGCTCTCATTGACTTTAGTGTTAAAAAAAAGTGTTAAAAAGCTTAATATTTAAAAAAGTATAAATAGTAGAAAAAAAGTTGAAAAAGTCCCATCATTAGCTGAAAGAGCTGAACATTTGAAGGGTTGAATGGTTTTAATAGCTGAAAGTATGCAGAAGTTACGCAGAGCCAAAAAACGTACGGAATAATAATAATAATAAATAAAATCGAATAACATAAGTTGGAATGCTGTTGAAGCATTCCCACTAACTAGAAAATGCATTTCCTGTGGAAAATGCGTGGGAATGCTGAATTGCTAAAGCTAAACTGGTTGAATAGCTTAAAGCTATAAGAAGAATTTGAAGTAGTGAGAGTAGTTGAAAAAGTGGAAATCGGTTTAATAAGTTTGAATTTAATTAAAAAGTAAGATACACTGCATAGAACGAAAAAGCATCAATTTAGCTGAGATGAGATGTGAAAAGTAATGAAATAAATACATTTCAATAGATTTGATGACAATATATGGATGAAAAGGCTTAAGTGAAGTACAAAGAATTGCTGAAAATACATACACGGCTGAAAATATACATAGCAGAAGCTAAATACGAATTTCAAAAGACGGCTAAAAATACAGAAGTAAAAGTAGTTATAGTATCAATAGCAGTAGAAAAACTACAAGTTTTAGTACTAGAGCTGATAATACTAGTACTACTACTAATACTATTAGTCATAGTAGTATTTGTAGTACCCTAAGCAGTAGTTGTCATATTACAATCAGCAGAAATTCTAAGTTATTAATATGTGGATGGGAGAAAGAAAAAGACAGAGCGAGGCAGAGAGACAGACAGTGAGTGATTGAAGGAGTAGAGAGGGGAGGGGCTGTCATGTGACTGTGAGAGTAAGAGTGCAGGTGTCTGAGTAGCCGTGGCAACGACCGCAGCTGCACGAGCTGATCAGAAGGACACAGATTTACACAGAATCCACGCCTCAAACAAATTGCCGCTAGAGCAAAACTATTATGGGAATTAAAAAAATAACTGCACGGTGACAGTCCCAAGACTCTACCGAACGCATACATATATACTTTTATGTCTCAAGGGTTCATAATATGGCTTTTAAAGCAGTTTCAAAAACGTGTACTCTCTGGCTTTTTCTGTTAAGTTCTTCACCAGTTTTGTATTGCAGTCAATGGGGCTTGAGACAGACTTTGTCTCACTCTCGAGCCCCTCAGGCAAAAAGTAAAGAACGCTGGGATTCCATTCCCACATCATTCCGACCAGCACAAGCACGGCATCATTCTGTGCAAAAATGAAGCTTTTAAATGTAACATTGTGGTCGTGAGTGCAAAAGATCCATATTTTTTTTACCCGATTCTCACGCAGCCGCACACTCTAAATTTGCATATTCTCACTCTAGAGGTGCACACACACACCCATGTTAAACTCAGAAAAGGACTGAAAAACTAGTGAAACATAATCATTGATTATGAAAAAAGTATAATAGATATCCAAATTAAAAGTAGACCCCAAATAGCTGAATATGTTGTGAACAGTTTAAAGTTTAAACCATGTCTGTAGGTTAAAAAATGTAGGAGGAGATACATTTTGCAGCAGAAGAGGATTTGAAGCATTTGAAGCTTGCTCTCATTGACTTTAGTGTTAAAAAAAAGTGTTAAAAAGCTTAATATTTAAAAAAGTATAAATAGTAGAAAAAAAGTTGAAAAAGTCCCATCATTAGCTGAAAGAGCTGAACATTTGAAGGGTTGAATGGTTTTAATAGCTGAAAGTATGCAGAAGTTACGCAGAGCCAAAAAACGTACGGAATAATAATAATAATAAATAAAATCGAATAACATAAGTTGGAATGCTGTTGAAGCATTCCCACTAACTAGAAAATGCATTTCCTGTGGAAAATGCGTGGGAATGCTGAATTGCTAAAGCTAAACTGGTTGAATAGCTTAAAGCTATAAGAAGAATTTGAAGTAGTGAGAGTAGTTGAAAAAGTGGAAATCGGTTTAATAAGTTTGAATTTAATTAAAAAGTAAGATACACTGCATAGAACGAAAAAGCATCAATTTAGCTGAGATGAGATGTGAAAAGTAATGAAATAAATACATTTCAATAGATTTGATGACAATATATGGATGAAAAGGCTTAAGTGAAGTACAAAGAATTGCTGAAAATACATACACGGCTGAAAATATACATAGCAGAAGCTAAATACGAATTTCAAAAGACGGCTAAAAATACAGAAGTAAAAGTAGTTATAGTATCAATAGCAGTAGAAAAACTACAAGTTTTAGTACTAGAGCTGATAATACTAGTACTACTACTAATACTATTAGTCATAGTAGTATTTGTAGTACCCTAAGCAGTAGTTGTCATATTACAATCAGCAGAAATTCTAAGTTATTAATATGTGGATGGGAGAAAGAAAAAGACAGAGCGAGGCAGAGAGACAGACAGTGAGTGATTGAAGGAGTAGAGAGGGGAGGGGCTGTCATGTGACTGTGAGAGTAAGAGTGCAGGTGTCTGAGTAGCCGTGGCAACGACCGCAGCTGCACGAGCTGATCAGAAGGACACAGATTTACACAGAATCCACGCCTCAAACAAATTGCCGCTAGAGCAAAACTATTATGGGAATTAAAAAAATAACTGCACGGTGACAGTCCCAAGACTCTACCGAACGCATACATATATACTTTTATGTCTCAAGGGTTCATAATATGGCTTTTAAAGCAGTTTCAAAAACGTGTACTCTCTGGCTTTTTCTGTTAAGTTCTTCACCAGTTTTGTATTGCAGTCAATGGGGCTTGAGACAGACTTTGTCTCACTCTCGAGCCCCTCAGGCAAAAAGTAAAGAACGCTGGGATTCCATTCCCACATCATTCCGACCAGCACAAGCACGGCATCATTCTGTGCAAAAATGAAGCTTTTAAATGTAACATTGTGGTCGTGAGTGCAAAAGATCCATATTTTTTTTACCCGATTCTCACGCAGCCGCACACTCTAAATTTGCATATTCTCACTCTAGAGGTGCACACACACACCCATGTTAAACTCAGAAAAGGACTGAAAAACTAGTGAAACATAATCATTGATTATGAAAAAAGTATAATAGATATCCAAATTAAAAGTAGACCCCAAATAGCTGAATATGTTGTGAACAGTTTAAAGTTTAAACCATGTCTGTAGGTTAAAAAATGTAGGAGGAGATACATTTTGCAGCAGAAGAGGATTTGAAGCATTTGAAGCTTGCTCTCATTGACTTTAGTGTTAAAAAAAAGTGTTAAAAAGCTTAATATTTAAAAAAGTATAAATAGTAGAAAAAAAGTTGAAAAAGTCCCATCATTAGCTGAAAGAGCTGAACATTTGAAGGGTTGAATGGTTTTAATAGCTGAAAGTATGCAGAAGTTACGCAGAGCCAAAAAACGTACGGAATAATAATAATAATAAATAAAATCGAATAACATAAGTTGGAATGCTGTTGAAGCATTCCCACTAATAATAACTAGAAAATGCATTTCCTGTGGAAAATGCGTGGGAATGCTGAATTGCTAAAGCTGAATTGGTTGAATAGCTTAAAGCCATGAGAAGTTGAAGTAGTAAGAGTAGTTGAAAAACTGGAAATCGATTAAATAAGTTTGAATTTAATTAAAAAGTTATATACACTGCATAGAACGAAAAAGCATCAATTTAGCTAAGATGAGATGTGAAAAGAAATGAAATAAAATACATTTCAATAGATTTGATGACAATATATGGATGAAAAAGCTTAAATGAAGTACAAAGAGCTGCTGAAAATACATACACGGCTGAAAATATACATAGCAGAAGCTAAATACGAATTTCAAAAAACGGCTAAAAATACAGAAGTAAAAGTAGTTATAGTATCAATAGCAGTAGAAAAACTAGAAGTACGTTTTAGTACCAGAGCTGATAATACTAGTACTACTACTAATACTATTAGTCATAGTAGTATTTGTAGTAACCTAAGCAGTAGTTGTCATATTACAATCAGCAGAAATTCTAAGTTATTAATATGTGGATGGGAGAAAGAAAAAGACAGAGCGAGGCAGAGAGACAGACAGTGAGTGATTGAAGGAGTAGAGAGGGGAGGGGCTGTCATGTGACTGTGAGTGTAAGAGTGCAGGTGTCTGAGTAGCCGTGGCAACGGCGCAGCTGCGCGAGCTGATCTGAGGTAACAGAGATTTACACAGAATCCACGCCTCAAACAAATTGCCGCTAGAGCAAAACTATTATGGGAATTAAAAAAATAACTGCACGGTGACAGTCCCAAGACTCTACCGAACGCATACATATATACTTTTATGTCTCAAGGGTTCATAATATGGCTTTTAAAGCAGTTTCAAAAACGTGTACTCTCTGGCTTTTTCTGTTAAGTTCTTCACCAGTTTTGTATTGCAGTCAATGGGGCTTGAGACAGACTTTGTCTCACTCTCGAGCCCCTCAGGCAAAAAGTAAAGAACGCTGGGATTCCATTCCCACATCATTACGACCAGCACAAGCACGGCATCATTCTGTGCAAAAATGAAGCTTTTAAATGTAACATTGTGGTCGTGAGCGCAAAAGATCCATATTTTTTTTACCCGATTCTCACGCAGCCGTACACTCTAAATTTGCATATTCTCACTCTAGAGGCTCCACACACACACCCATGTTAAACTCAGAAAAGGACTGAAAAACTAGTGAAACATAATCATTGATTATGAAAAAAGTATAATAGATATCAAAATTAAAAGTAGACCCCAAATAGCTGAATATGTTGTGAACAGTTTAAAGTTTAAACCATGTCTGTATGTTAAAAAATGTAGGAGGAGATACATTTTGCAGCAGAAGAGGTTTTGAAGCATTTGAAGCTTGCTCTCATTGACTTTAGTGTTAAAAAAAAGTGTTAAAAAGCTTAATATTTAAAAAAGTATAAATAGTAGAAAAAAAGTTGAAAAAGTCCCATCATTAGCTGAAAGAGCTGAACATTTGAAGGGTTGAATGGTTTTAATAGCTGAAAGTATGCAGAAGTTACGCAGAGCCAAAAAACGTACGGAATAATAATAATAACTAGAAAATGCATTTCCTGTGGAAAATGCGTGGGAATGCTGAATTGCTAAAGCTGAATTGGTTGAATAGCTTAAAGCCATGAGAAGTTGAAGTAGTAAGAGTAGTTGAAAAAGTGGAAATCGATTAAATAAGTTTGAATTTAATTAAAAAGTTATATACACTGCATAGAACGAAAAAGCATCAATTTAGCTAAGATGAGATGTGAAAAGAAATGAAATAAAATACATTTCAATAGATTTGATGACAATATATGGATGAAAAAGCTTAAATGAAGTACAAAGAGCTGCTGAAAATACATACACGGCTGAAAATATACATAGCAGAAGCTAAATACGAATTTCAAAAAACGGCTAAAAATACAGAAGTAAAAGTAGTTATAGTATCAATAGCAGTAGAAAAACTAGAAGTACGTTTTAGTACCAGAGCTGATAATACTAGTACTACTACTAATACTATTAGTCATAGTAGTATTTGTAGTAACCTAAGCAGTAGTTGTCATATTACAATCAGCAGAAATTCTAAGTTATTAATATGTGGATGGGAGAAAGAAAAAGACAGAGCGAGGCAGAGAGACAGACAGTGAGTGATTGAAGGAGTAGAGAGGGGAGGGGCTGTCATGTGACTGTGTGTAAGAGTGCAGGTGTCTGAGTAGCCGTGGCAACGGCGCAGCTGCGCGAGCTGATCTGAGGTAACAGAGATTTACACAGAATCCACGCCTCAAACAAATTGCCGCTAGAGCAAAACTATTATGGGAATTAAAAAAATAACTGCACGGTGACAGTCCCAAGACTCTACCGAACGCATACATATATACTTTTATGTCTCAAGGGTTCATAATATGGCTTTTAAAGCAGTTTCAAAAACGTGTACTCTCTGGCTTTTTCTGTTAAGTTCTTCACCAGTTTTGTATTGCAGTCAATGGGGCTTGAGACAGACTTTGTCTCACTCTCGAGCCCCTCAGGCAAAAAGTAAAGAACGCTGGGATTCCATTCCCACATCATTACGACCAGCACAAGCACGGCATCATTCTGTGCAAAAATGAAGCTTTTAAATGTAACATTGTGGTCGTGAGCGCAAAAGATCCATATTTTTTTTACCCGATTCTCACGCAGCCGTACACTCTAAATTTGCATATTCTCACTCTAGAGGCTCCACACACACACCCATGTTAAACTCAGAAAAGGACTGAAAAACTAGTGAAACATAATCATTTATTATGAAAAAAGTATAATAGATATCAAAATTAAAAGTAGACCCCAAATAGCTGAATATGTTGTGAACAGTTTAAAGTTTAAACCATGTCTGTAGGTTAAAAAATGTAGGAGGAGATACATTTTGCAGCAGAAGAGGTTTTGAAGCATTTGAAGCTTGCTCTCATTGACTTTAGTGTTAAAAAAAAGTGTTAAAAAGCTTAATATTTAAAAAAGTATAAATAGTAGAAAAAAAGTTGAAAAAGTCCCATCATTAGCTGAAAGAGCTGAACATTTGAAGGGTTGAATGGTTTTAATAGCTGAAAGTATGCAGAAGTTACGCAGAGCCAAAAAACGTACGGAATAATAATAATAATAAATAAAATCGAATAACATAAGTTGGAATGCTGTTGAAGCATTCCCACTAATAATAAATAAAATCGAATAACATAAGTTGGAATGCTGTTGAAGCATTCCCACTAATAAAATCGAATAACATAAGTTGGAATGCTGTTGAAGCATTCCCACTAATAATAATAACTAGAAAATGCATTTCCTGTGGAAAATGCGTGGGAATGCTGAATTGCTAAAGCTAAACTGGTTGAATAGCTTAAAGCCATAAGAAGAATTTGAAGTAGTGAGAGTAGTTGAAAAAGTGGAAATCGGTTTAATAAGTTTGAATTTAATTAAAATGTTATATACACTGCATAGAACGAAAAAGCATCAATTTAGCTGAGATGAGATGTGAAAAGTAATGAAATAAATACATTTCAATAGATTTGATGACAATATATGGATGAAAAGGCTTAAATGAAGTACAAAGAATTGCTGAAAATACATACACGGCTGAAAATATACATAGCAGAAGCTAAATACGAATTTCAAAAGACAGCTAAAAATACAGAAGTAAAAGTAGTTATAGTATCAATAGCAGTAGAAAAACTACAAGTTTTAGTACTAGAGCTGATAATACTAGTACTACCACTAATACTATTAGTCATAGTAGTATTTGTAGTACCCTAAGCAGTAGTTGTCATATTACAATCAGCAGAAATTCTAAGTTATTAATATGTGGATGGGAGAAAGAAAAAGACAGAGCGAGGCAGAGAGACAGACAGTGAGTGATTGAAGGAGTAGAGAGGGGAGGGGCTGTCATGTGACTGTGAGTGTAAGAGTGCAGGTGTCTGAGTAGCCGTGGCAACGGCGCAGCTGCGTGAGCTGATCTGAGGTAACAGAGATTTACACAGAATCCACGCCTCAAACAAATTGCCGCTAGAGCAAAACTATTATGGGAATTAAAAAAATAACTGCACGGTGACAGTCCCAAGACTCTACCGAACGCATACATATATACTTTTATGTCTCAAGGGTTCATAATATGGCTTTTAAAGCAGTTTCAAAAACGTGTACTCTCTGGCTTTTTCTGTTAAGTTCTTCACCAGTTTTGTATTGCAGTCAATGGGGCTTGAGACAGACTTTGTCTCACTCTCGAGCCCCTCAGGCAAAAAGTAAAGAACGCTGGGATTCCATTCCCACATCATTCTGACCAGCACAAGCACGGCATCATTCTGTGCAAAAATGAAGCTTTTAAATGTAACATTGTGGTCGTGAGCGCAAAAGATCCATATTGTTTTTACCCGATTCTCACGCAGCCGTACACTCTAAATTTGCATATTCTCACTCTAGAGGCTCCACACACACACCCATGTTAAACTCAGAAAAGGACTGAAAAACTAGTGAAACATAATCATTGATTATGAAAAAAGTAAAATAGATATCAAAATTAAAAGTAGACCCCAAATAGCTGAATATGTTGTGAACAGTTTAAAGTTTAAACCATGTCTGTAGGTTAAAAAATGTAGGAGGAGATACATTTTGCAGCAGAAGAGGTTTTGAAGCATTTGAAGCTTGCTCTCATTGACTTTAGTGTTAAAAAAAAGTGTTAAAAAGCTTAATATTTAAAAAAGTATAAAT
>CM037920.1:6387956-6555456 GCA_021346845.1 Apeltes quadracus
CTCGAGCGACCGGGAAGTAGTGTTGCGCGGCGGGCCGAGAGGGGCGGCGCGAGCACTCCGCTGTGCTTCCGCTCCCTTTAGACACAGTGGGCGGGCTAACTTTAATTTTTTTTATCTCGTACACACTTTGAATACAATTATTGTTATTGAATACAATTCAAAGCTTGTGTGAGATAAAAAAAAATAAAAAATTAAAAATTGCACAAGGCGAAACACGCCCCTGCTTTAGCCGCCGGTACGAGCTGGGCCTATACTTATGAAAGGGATGAAATAATAACACGCCGCCGTCGTCTGAGCCTTAATTGCCCCTCAACGCGTCAACAGCCGCATTTACAGCCCCGCGCTTTTCCGTTCTCGCCTTTTGCCGATGGAAGCTTCAGACATCCTCGAGGCTACTCTGCTCACCCGAGCGGACTTTAATTCACTCAGAGCATTTCCCTCGGAGGCAACTCAACAAAATAGCTTCCAGCATTGCTCGCACGTACCTTGGCATGGATTTCACCTTTTCTAAGCAGCCGTGTGACATGTGAAGGTGGAAGTTGTGTGTGTGTGGTGTGAAGCAGTGAACGAGTGCCGAGCTCTTAATTGAGAGCCTGATCTCGTCCGAGGTTTCATGGCTTATTTTCGCATCCTCCACTGCAGTGACAGCGTGTTTAGTAGCATTTGTTGTTGTTTTTTTTAATTACAAAATAATGCCACTACGTTTCCCGGATGCTGCCAGTTTTTGCCACGGATGTCAGAATTGGGGTATCGTGTACTATTCAGAAAATGAAATATAACAATGCAAAAACATTGACTGACTGGACTTCCCAGTAGAAGACCGATAGAATAACAACACTCACGCCTGCCGCAAACATTTGATGTCCTCTTTTCAAATCAGTGGCCAACTTAAACCTCATCTTTAATAACACAATCACATAACTGCACGGAGTTGTGTTCCTCGCACCCGTTGGCGCATAAAGGAGATGAGTGAGTTGAAGAGGGTGCAGATTTTTACCGCGATGCGATTAATAACCACCCCCCCCCGTCCTCACAGCGAAGAGGTTGTTAACAGGAGTCGCGAGGCGGCTTCCTTTCGCCGCCAGAGTTACGGGCCCATCAGCAGCCGCCTCGCAGAGATTTATTCACAACTCCTGCACAACTATTCAACTTTTACCCGCATGATTACCTCGCCCAGTGCAATCAAGGAGGAACATGCGTACATGCGCTACACAGGCACTCCCCTCATTTGGTGCAGTCTTCCGCATGAATCAAGCGTTTTTATTCCAGCAACTAATGTGAAGTGTTTTCTCTAACTGAGGAGGCTGGGATGGCTTCGAGTGAGCATCATTCCAGTCATTAGATCATGCCAAACCACAGCTCTTCAAGCGCTTTAATACCCCATAAATGCACCACTCAGTTGACGGCATTGATGAGGCCTTTGATATGTCTTCACTCCATTAGGCAGTCAAAGGGAATATACTAGCGCATAAAGAAGAAATAAAGGCCAACTTATTTTCATCCGTACAATTCCCTCAGATCACAGAGAGCCTTTAACAGTGATCATAGACACGGCGCACATCAGTATGTATGCTTCGCCCTTTTCACTCGCTCAGGCGCTGCGTCATTTTTTACAAATGTGTAAAGACAAAATGGTAGAAAACACAATGTTTTGCCTCTTCAAGGGTTGGAAGTCACGTCCATGGAGGCTAGTATCGGTGTAAAACGGACAATTGCTAATGTTTATGCCTCTCCTCCAGACAGAAAATGGCAAATGACACACCTGAGCAAGATCAGATTGCACTCTTGTATTGGCGATGCGAGGGGATGATAGGAACTACAAACACAGTCAGCAGCCTTTGAAAGGGTCATTCTGTGACACCTCCATGTCAGGGCAAAACGATGGGTTTGGAGCCCACTGCCATAAAGCCACATGAGTGTCGTATGTTGTCACGCACCAACCGCCAAGATTCTGATTCTGATTTAAACATGAAGTCACTGTACGGACCAATGCTTCTTCACACATGTTGCCACACTGCACTTTTACAAACAACATGTCGGCCAGCTGGACGTTTCTTTTTCTCTGCCAGGCAAAACCGTTTCTCTGCATGGAGATGACCTCCACCCTGGGTTCATCCCGAAATGAGAGATAAACCAGATAAATGTTGATTAGCAAGGGCCTTTGGAAATACACGCTATAGTTTGGCTTGAAGCAAGAAAGACTAAAGCAAAAGACAGGAAATGAGTGACACCAAGGCCAGAGTGGGATGAGAGAGATAAAGGAAGCACAGACAAAAGAGATATAAGAAGAGAAAATGGAGATGAAACAGATTAGGTGCGTGTGAAAGGGCAGAGGAAGATAAAGAGAAAGAAAATTGTCGCACAGAAAATGAAAAGAATAAATTTAAGCAGCAACCGGCATAATTGCTTAATTGATCCCAACACAACGGCACCGTATCTGTTATTCATGTTTCCTCAATAGAGTGTTCAGTAACTCTGAGTACAGCTCAGCACTAAAGAGAAAGAGAACGCACTGTAATTTTAGCTTTAATAACCTATATGTAATGGGTGTATCTGCAATGACTGCTGGTGATGGAGCAGTCTCGAAAAATGAATTGAATATATTAATTCAATTCATTGTGTGTAAATGAAAGTAAACAATGACTCCACTGACCCAGGGTATGACCGTTAGTGTTAATTTGGGTAAATCCAATAGAGGAACCTCCTGTAATCTGAAACCTGGACAGAGGGACACTTGTTGGTTTTGTTCCATTTTTCATCAAGCTGATCTTGTAATCCTGCTTCATGAGACAAGCGGACGTTATTGGCTGCCAGGAGATCTGACCATCTGGCTGCCATAGGCAATAACTTTATCAGAACCGTCTGCAGGATTTGGATGCGATCCCACCGCTACACACCGAGAACGCCATTGGTTGTACGCCTCAAAAGTGTGAAGCTACAGTGGCTGAAGGCTTAATCACACAGCACACGGAAAAGATTTTTTTAAAGGTTCCTTATAGACTGATGATGTTTTTTTACAGGTTTCATCTGTTTATTGTTCCTGCAAATTCATTAAATATTACGTTAAAAGTGTCAATCCAATTTGAGGATATATTGAGCTCGTCTATATTTCATAAAATATAACGAAACCCACAAATCTATAAAGCTCTGAAGTTGAAATATCTCCAATGATTGAAACAAAGTTCATAAGCAAAGTCTCTTTGACTTACAGTAGCTAATTTGGGGATGCAACCAGGTGGCCACTACACAATAGTTTCACAAAAGCAAATAAAAAAAATTAAAAAAACTCTCCCGGTTCTCCGGTAAATAATTAGTTTTTCTGGCGCACTGATTCGCACTCTGTTCCGCAGTTAAAACAAAGGCCCGTTTCATCACGACATAATCTATTTTGAAAAAGATGAAAAGGGATGCAATTCTTACTATCCAATTAATCCTGGTCATGGCCCGGGGTTATTTCATTTGTTTAAAGACCATTAAAAACCCTGCATCCGGCAAATAAAATAACGAGGATCTTCATTTGCTCTAATTCAGGAAAGCAGCGCCATAAAAGAGCTGGCGACATCAGACCCTGCACACCAAGTCCAAGCTACTCGCAAAATTAGGCAACAGCTGCTAACAGACAACTTTTAGAAACGCAATACATCTGAGAGCGGCGACGATTATTTACACATTGTGCCCACATGAAGCCCCATAAACAGGAAAACAAAGCAGTAACTCATCAGAGGGAAATTGTGTCTATTTAACTAATTTGTGGAGCAGGGAAAACTGTTGTTCAAGAAGCTGATGTGTCTTTTAGGCACAGAGAAGAGACAAAGTAATTTATCAAAGGGAGTATAAGGCTGTCCTTGGTTTTGTCAGCTGGAGCATATGAAAGGAGAAAACCAAAACCAGGGAATAACAGATTGAGAAGGAAGACAATAGTTTAGTAACAAGTTCAACCGCAGGGGTAAGAAATCAAGGAAAGGATTCGAAAGCGCCGTCTTCTGTGTGACGTTCAATAAGCGTGGCATTTCAATGTGACTTCATTTTAGGAAGGAGCATTATTCAAAGTACTCTGAATCTAATTTGTGAAAGGACCCATTTGAATTCATTGCTGTGCTACAATAGAGATCAGCCAAGTGACACGCTATAAAAAAGAAAAACAAATATTCACTCCAGCAAACTTAAAAGAACTCATCTGGAGGCCCAACTGGCCCATCCGCGAGGGAGTAAATATTCTTAGAACCATCCTCTCAACATCCATCATATCCAAGCAAGAGTGGCATCAGAGAGGCAGCGCGAAATGCGTTATCTTCTAAAATCGATCCGCAGCTTTAATTAATTTCTTACGTTTTCTGAAAGCAGCAGCCGATCGATAAACGCTGGGCGCTACTTGAGGAATGTCATAGATACCGCTATGATAATTTTGAATATTAAGCCCCACTTTATCTGAAAATGCCATCTGAGCCGCAACTACCATCAATATTCCTTTTGCATCCCAGTGACAAGATTCATGTTTTCTAATAAAAGCGTGATTCCCCAGCCCTGGTCCGGCTTCATGCTTAAGAATAATGTCATTCAAGGAAGTGTTTATTGAACCCAGAGAGCGATGGCACCGGGCCATTGCTCACAGAACAAAACAACAGGCAGCAGACAATAATCACGAGACAGAAAAAAAAAAAAAAAAAAGGCAAACACCGCTCCACACTCTTCTCTGAAAGAACTAAATGCAGACGGGCAAAAAAGTCCAGAGCCGAATTTTGAGCCGCTTTGCTTATTACTCCGCCGTGTCTATTTCTTCCAACGCTCAAATGGCCGGCAGCAGCACGTCCGGCCAGCGTCGTAAATAAGCCTCATTTCATGTTGGTATTACTGCAGGGAATAATACATTCGCTTGATAATGAAGTAAGGAATTCTAGATTGGAATTTCAGTCCCCGCATTACTCTTTTCCTCCCTTTCTTCATCTGTCCTTGCTCTCTTACTCGACCAGACTAAATCCTATTTTGTGTCTGTGAGCATTGCTCACATACCGATCTCAGCATGCCATCAACCGCATTTCTAAGGCTTTCTTTAGCTTTTAGAAGAAAAAAAAAGGAAAAAAAAACAGAATAAATCTAAAAGGCCTACCATTCTCTCCCCATGCTGGAGATTAGGCCTTGATAGGAGACATGGTTTTATGTGGGGAGAGGGTAATACCAGGGAAATGGAACCCTGCTTCTGCAACACGGAGACGTTGTGACTATGAAGGAAACATTGCTGAAAAGCCACCGATGTCTGTTTAGGTGAGGGGCGGGACGCTAAACCCCAGAGGAAAATGGTTCGGGGGGACTATTGTTAGTGTAACCTGTTCCAGTTATGATCCGAAAAGCAGGTCTTGACCTTTTCTCGACATCTTTTGCGCATCCCCCAACCATAACATATGCTACGGTTTCAAATCCTAAAAGGTGTGTCAAAACATTCTGTGTATCAAAGTGTACATTTATTTACAACGCAAATCATTTTCAACTCCTATCAATAAATGCATAATGACGAAAACTGTTAACCTGGAGATATTGTTCTCATAACCTGCTGTAGTTCCTATAAGCCCAGTTAATACCCACAATGCATGCAAAGCCATATATTTACGACACACACACACACGCAAAAAAAAAGCGTGCTCCCTGTGACCTCATATAGGACATATACCTTACCTAAGTTAGAAAACCCCGAATACACGGAAGGACAGGTCAGACGCACCCGCAGGAGCAAAATATCAGCAAAGATATAGACATTTGTAGGAGTCAAAGACCCCCCACCAGCCAAATGAAGGTAACATGCTCCCTCGTAGTCGGAGCCAGGCTTCCACTAAGCAGGCGACACAGCTCAGCCCGACACGGCCATGCGTTTACGCGGTGGTCCGCTCCTACCTCCGTGGGGGAATAAATTACGGTCAAAGCACCGACTTATACAATACCAAATCAATGGATCACGGTCTATCTGACGCAAACCACTTGGCAAAGATCTCCACTTAATGCTCACCGCCGGGAGGGAGACGTGAAAACGATCACACGTGCATAAGTGGAGGGACTGGTGGAGCGGAGTGATAAGCTGTGTTTTTACAAAAGGAGAACCACGTCCCTCACCTTGCACCTCCTTTACACGCTGTTCTTCAAAGTCTTAAGGCTGCGCGGGGTACAAAAGTGAAACACCTACTTCCCCCCCCTTTCCTCTAGTGCGACGTCTGCCAGCTCACAACACGCAACGTCTCCGAGCTCCTTTCTCTTTAAACACTAAAGATCGGTCTCCGCGCTCGGTACCACTTACCAACTTCAAGGTGACGCAAACGCCAAAGCGTTAACTCTACAAAGTACATACGTTTCAGACAGACACGCGTGCTCTCGATAGAGGGCTGTGAAGAAAGTGTTGGTGGAGGAGGGGGAGGGGGGGGCGGGGGGGGGGGAGCATGTGAGGAACACCTTGTGAAGTGTCAAAAGATGGGCTCGGCTGATGAAAGAGGAGAGGAGAGAGGAAGGGGTGGAGGGGAGGGGGGAGTGCAAGAGACACAACGAGCTGATGTCACATCTGAGGCCCGGGAGATGCTTTCAAGTCAGGAGCATTGGCTCCGTGTTCCACACAGCAGCATCTCTGGGTACATTTTAGGATTCGCGAGTGCAACCACAATGTGTGTGTGCGTCCGAGGTGTGTACGCGACGAGTATGTGCAGGAATGTGTAACAGCTTGTGCATTCTGAACAGGGAAACCATGCAATGGGAGGAAGATGGAGGAGCGTGCATGCTTGAGAGGGAGCTGCATGTCTGTGTGCATGCGCGCTGCTGCAAAATATGAAAGTGTTGACATGAAATCCAAGCAGGTGTGGCACCATTCGATACTCTGCACCGTGGGGTATTAATTACACGCAGTGGCTCTTCTCATCAGTGCCTGGGATAAAATGCCAAGAGGGTAATGATTTAACAGTAATATAAACATAAGACCACCACTCCTGAAACCTGCTGAATCGATCTTTGCTGGGCCGGGCTTGCATAGAGAATTGCTGCAGAACAATCAATCCCTCTTAAGTTTGGAGAAGCCAGTCGGGTGGCTTTGCCTGGAGGGGAGTAGACGGGGGCATCAATGTGGGCGAAAGGGAGACCAGGGGAGAGACAAAGCCTAGTCAATAGCATCTCGTTTTCCATATACTCTGTTCCTCAATCACCGCGGGCGAGCCTTAAACAAACATCTACCTGCCTCTCGCATAGCTGCCCTCATCCGTCTAAGCCAACAGCAAAGGTCTTCATAACAAAAGGGCCGAGGAAAGTTCGTCCTTATTGATGGGGGTCGCCGTTCTCTCGTCCTCATTGAAAAAGAGGAAAAACCTCCTCTCGGTAATTACCTCCTCTGCCTCGCTGCGGTCAAGTCGCGGCTACTTGAAGTCCTTGTAACAACATTTAGCCTCGACGGAAGGGAAAACCAATTCACTGCAGGTTTCGCGTGAGAGCGAAACACTCCTCGTCAGTGATTTACTCCGAGCTTACAGCTTTTGGTAATAACGCAGGGAACCAATGCGGCAAACAGCGAGCGATATTAAACGACCGAAAAGGAGAGAACTGGCATTAAAGGGGGGTGGGGGGGGTTAAGCCAGATAAGGGCGCAGGCCCACCTGAGCACTGTTTAAGACGACTGTGGCAGGAACCTCATCTTCATTGAGTTAATTAGCAATAGCCCCACAGTAAGCATCTCAGGGTGTGGGGGTGGAGGACCGCAGGGAGAGCACACTGGCTTTGTGTCGATGGGAGTAAATGGCTGGCCTCCCTGATGAGCTCCCATCAGCCCTCGGAGCATCCTGCAGTCACGTCCCACTTGATGGTAATTATTTGGAAGGCAAGCACTTGGCAAATGTCATTATTTAGATTTGGGGGTTGATTTACTAGGTCTACCTGCAAATTACCATCATGGCCACAACATTCTGTGTCACAGCATGTTTTCAATTTAGCAGGATATTTATTACTTATGCTGGAAATAAGCATAGCCAAAGTTGAGTTAATTTGAACGCTAATTAAGAGCTGACGCAGACCAGCAAAGATATTTCACTACACTCACATCATTCTTCTTCTTCTAAGCAAGAAGGACGACCACACAAAAAGTACTACTCGATGTTAAAAAAAAGGACACAAAATACATGATCATTGTGAAAAAAAAATTCCCAAATGAGGCATGTATCGAATGGCTGCTTCAGTTTTAATAAGACAGACGCGACCTCCTGTAAGCTGTGAAATGCCACAGCTGAGTAGTCAAGCAGGAACCAACTGTGAGGAGGTAGGAAGAATTATGTAAAAGTAAGTAGTGCTGCCATTGCGCTGCTCGTCTTTTGGCTTGTGCTGTTATTTTGAGGTGTTGGAGTAAATGAATCCAAGTGAACATCGTGTATATATTATCAATGTATGTCATTATGGTTTGAAAACTAAAGTTGAGAACCTCACACTCTTCTCGGTCTCTCTTTCCGGTAGCACCCAATAACATCAAAAAATAAAATTAAAAAAAAGGATTCAGATTTGACAACCACTTCCCACAACCTCCAATGTAGCGGCCACATCCACAAGCCGTCGAGAGGTTATTAAGAATAGGGAGCATCCGTCACTCATCAGTTGCCATGGACTTTGGTGATGTCGTTTGGCAGCACTGTAGTGAAAATGGCCGAACGCCACAGGACCATTTTGTATGCGTAAAACTAAAGCAGAAAGGTGATTCCAGCTGAAAAGAAGAAGAATCTGCAAAATTTCAAGGGAAACGTTCAACCTCATTTACAAGACGTGAGAGGTGAATTAAGGTCACAGGTTGAGCAGCATGCACGGCAGCGACGTTCTACTTCTGATTCGGTTCCTCTCATGTTGTGCTTTGTTAGCGGTACTGAAATCCTGACGAGAAAATGGAAGTCTTCATTCTTCAAAATTCATTGTAAGAAAACAACTACTTGACTTTGAAGGTAAAATAGGCCTGGTGAATCATTATCTTAAATATTATTACCACATAACATGACTATTGAGTCATAAAACAATAGAATGTTATTGTTACAATCCAAATAGTTTAAAAAAACAATGATTTGCAATGGAGGATTTCCTAAAAACAGTGCAATACAGTTCAACAGGGAAGTGAGGGGTGGCGAACAGCAACAATCATTCTTGTGTTTTTCACGTCAAAGTGAATTATTTTTAAGTGATGTTGCATTTAATATACCCTTTGATGAACGTAAAGCCTAAGAGAGCCGCAGCAGGAAGTCGGTTCGAGAGGGAGACAGCAGAAGAAGACGCAGACAGAAAAAAAAAAAAAAAGAAACGACCAAAACGAGCACTAAGCCCCCTGGGTATTTCGGCGCTTAAGACACTTCTATTTTTAGAGGCGGGACTAGTGCAGAAGAATGACAGGCATCCACTCTGTACCTGGAGCCCCGCTGCGCTCACAGCAACACAAACAAACACACCCAGACGTATGCATGTTGATACACTTTTTGCAACTACTTTCTCTCTTCCGATCTTTCCCAAGATCACTTTGGCTTCCCCCCCCCTCCTTTTTCCTTTCTTCCTCTCGAGCATATTACACTTTTAACGCACAGGGTCCAGAAGTCCTCGCCAGCCGAGCGCCATTCAATTTAACCGAGGGAAAGCCGGAGACTGAGGCAGCAAGAAAATGGAAAGATGTGGGGGGGTAGACGGGTATGTATGTCTGTTGGGGGGGGAGCATACAATTTGAAGAGCAAGACTCAATCTATATCCGTTAACAAAACTCTAGTGCTGGGTGGAAGCGGTTGACAGCAAACAAAACAACATCGGGACACACTTTTTTCCGAGCGTAGGTTGCAGCACAGCAACCGATGACAACGAACACCTCTGCGGAATGTGTCGTAATGAAAGTGTTTATATGCGGCATCCATCCGTGCCGTGACATCTGTCGCAGCATCACAAGCTGGTGAACTGCAAAGTGGCGACAACCCCCACCGCCTGTACCTTTGCCTCCTGTTTAATGAATTACCTGGTAAATCACCGATGTTGTAAAAAGGTGAAAAAATGAGGCTCGCACGACGCAAGGAACTTATTGATGAGAAGTTTCGCTGCAATCGGAGGTCCTAGATGTGTAATGTAAAACAACCAACACCCGATTTAAAACATTCAACCTGATGATATAGCTGCATATTTACAAGGCCAGATGCTTTTATCACAGTCAACAAGTTCACACATTAACACACGCTGCACAGAATCACGTGCGGTTTGTCTCTGCCAACGCTCTTTAAAATAATCGTTGAATCCAAGCAATAAATCATGATCACTTTGTCAAAACCAAACACCCTTTTGTTGAATGATGACGATTTCCATTTAATAATTGAGCGTTTTGGTTTTCATTTCTCCTCACTAAAGTTCATCCCATCCTATCTACTGAAATCAATGTAGGTGGACGTTGAGTCAACGAGAAGGCCGTTTTCTTTTTAATTGAGGAAGTGTTGGGTGTAACTCCTACAACACTGAGTAATGTGTACTGAAGAAAAACAAGGTCATATTTGGCAAGAAAAAAAAACTAAACGTGACGGTAAAGAGGTGCAGGCAAAGGGCGCCTTCAGAGGGGCAAAAAGCTGCTGCTGAAAACATGATATACTACACATGAAACTCAAATGAGCCCTGTACACTGAAGCTGATTTTCACGTATACAGGTGTGTCTGTTTTAGATCCTGTGTTGCTTTGCACAGGATGTGTGTGGTGTTGTGGCAGTTAAAGGATGCCAGTGAGTTAAGAGGCTTAGCTCCCCAGGCAGATCCACCGAGCTGGGCCCCACTGGCTGGCTGGCCCGGGCCCGCCCCGTGCCCTCATTATCCCCCTGACACCCTCAACTCATCCTCCTCCAGCAGTGGGACTAATCCAGACTAGGGTCTTTAGGAGAAGGGGGGGGGGGGGGGGGGCTGAATCAGGTAGAACTGTCTATGTTGAGGATAGAAACCCTGACTGCACACAAGCAAAGCGCTCTGTTGCAGCCACTGAAAGAATGAAATTAGCAAACACTCTGTTGAAGTGTCTAAACCATCTTCATGTGAAATTGCGAAGACACAGCCTCTCATTGTTAATTAATTCTATTTCGCCGGTGAAGGACTCAAAACAAACGTTTACGAAAAGTCAACATGCAGAACGCCACTCGCAGATCTCAATTCTTTCTAACTAATTAAAAAACTTAAAAGCAGACTGTCTACGCGGCCACTAATTAGTGATGACTCATCCCAAACTAGACCCAGATGTAGTCAATAAATAATAACTGTCACATGAAATACAATGAATTTTTCTTTGATATTTTATTTTCTATGTAGAGAATCAGGCAGGGGGGGGGGGGCAACAGATGATGACGTTGCGTAGCTTGTTGGTCTCTGTGTAGTGTCGCCATAATGGCCTCTGGGGCTCCGGTGCGTTTGGGATCAAACGTGTTTTTTTTCTCGTTTTTTTTCTCCCCCAAGTGAAGCGTGACGCTATTCCACAGTACAGCAGTATAGCAATCAGTGCAACGAAGGCTTGAAGCTGCATGAAGCAAACTGTTGGAGGGTTGTTAGCGTTTTATTCCCAGAGCAAAAGCGGTCAGCAAAAAAGAGCCGTACAATCCATCTTCCCTGTTGTGACGCATAGAGCTTCTGTCAACACAGCTGGACCGCCTGTCTGGTTATTTAACACATCCCTGGTTTTTCATAAGCCAAAATCTCCACTGCGGGTTGTCGGTGAAGAGCCGCATACATGAATAAAACCGTAATTAAGAGGCAGTGTTTGAATAACTGTGCAGAAGTAAACTTTGTGAAGTTTGCTTAAATTCCAACAATTAGCGTCAAAAATGCTAATTGGGGAAGACATGTTTGTTGGACAAACCAGGAGGAGAAAAGGTATACATGTCAAAGGAAAATGAACATTCTTCTACAGCGTTGTCTGTAAACCAGTTTGGAACATTGTAATTTATTGTGTAGTTTGAGTAACAAACCAACATATACTCTATTAACACGTGTGAGTAAGCCGTAAACTTGTCCTTTTTCTATCTCCATAAATAAACCCCAAACTCAAGTCAATTATATTCGAGAGATCTTTTTTAGACTTTTTTTTTTCTCTCACATTGTTCTAGATGAGTTTGTGGAAGTACTGTGTGTGAAAAGCCACAATCTTTTCCATTCCATCTAAATTCAAAGCACCTCTGTACGTAGGTCTGTATGTGTGCATATCCTTCACTTATCTCCACAACCGTTTATCCAATCACCCGATGTTCTGTTCTACTTCACACTCTGTGGCTTTATTACTGTGGACCAAGGGGAGTCCTTTCTTGGAGTTGGGGCAATTTACACTCGCAATGCCTTCAATACTAATGAAATCTAACTAAACAAGTGAACAGCGCTTCATCTTCATCTGCGGAGTCCAACTTGTCGCACGAGGCGGGAAGACAACAGCTCATCGACCGCAGTTTACTTTGTATCCCAACTCTTGGTGATGTGGGAGTCCCCCGAAAAGTGCTCCTGTGCTCAACTTTTCAACCTTCCTCCAACTGTGTGATGTTGTTATTAGCAGGCGTATTTGGGACTAATCAATTGGATTCAAACTAAGAACTACTAATAAAACTAATAAAACCGCAGTGAATAAGTCCTGCAGTCACCACAGTTTACTTTATTGTTCTTTACTCGGTTCAAGCTGGCCATTTCTAATTGTAGCGTAATGAATAATTCTGCAATATTTTGGAATCAATCCACTTTGAGAGTCCAATCTGAGAAAGTTTCTCTGCGAAAACGTTTTCCCTTGAAATGGAGGTGGACCGGAATTACAGGAATACACAGTCGAGTTTCCCATTTCTGTCATTTTTGTTAATGACTATAAAACGAGGAGTTACACCTAGTAAAGATCCTTTTATCTGCCCACCCAAAAGCTTTCCAAGACAGCAAAGCAAAAACCAGAGATTTTTGCCGGAGATGGAAAACGAAAAAGGAACGCACGTGATTGAAACAGTGCACACAAAAAGACGGTCGCTAACCACGCAGACCCAATGGCTCCTACACCTCACGTGAGGGCATCGTCTTAATCAGAGGGTAATTTATTGACTCCCATTTGCAAAGCCATAATACTAGTGATCAAGCCCCTCAACCGCAAAATGCTATAAACTAGGGAAGTGTTTTGCGAACAAAGCGAGGCCCCACACATCATTATGTCCCCTTCATATCCCATTAGATCAGCTCCAAATGGGTTTTAGGTTAAGGAAGCCGTGGCCGAAACCGCTAGGGTCATGGGCACGAATGTCAAATTACCATTACTGTAGCAAAACCCTGCACTCAGAGAATGGTTAAATTTGTGATCATCATGCAACACCCACAACATCGGCAGCGTTGCTTTGATGCTCTTTGTGCAGATTAAGCCATTTTGCACCTGCCAAGCATCATCGCTCAAAAAAAGGAAAGAAAAGAAAACAGATTGTTGAGCCAGTTGTTACTAGACAATCATACCTAGCTGCCATTAGTAGGAAGATCTTGCAAGAGAGGGCACGTACACGTTACACTTTACCTGAAGCAGAAAATTGCCAGGCAGTGGATGTGGATGGCGGGAAGAGGTAGTTTCTCCCCAAAGCATTTTCACAAATTATTTCTCCCCCGACAGAGGCACAAACACTTGTCCATCGGGGAGAACAAACGCCATGTAATTGGCTGCTTCTCCACTCGGGCTCCAGATAGCACAATGTTAATAACAAACTGATGAGAAATTCATTAGGGATCCAAATAAAAACAATCTCTCCTCGATAAGATGGAAGTACATTATAATTAAACCGATGCCTCTCCGTTTTCATTAGGCCGTGGAGCCTGAAAACCTGGAATACTAAACCGCTGAGATCTATGCAATTAAGCGTGATTGTTTTACTACACATTTGGGTCTAAAGTATCAAACAGAGGCCCGATGCTAATACACTAGATATGCATGCAGCAAAAAAAAAAAAAAAAAAAAAGTGTCTAACAGTCGTGTCTAAACGTAGTGGCACAAAGTGGCGCAGAAGGCAGGTTTACACTGATACACAGGATTTTAAGGAATTGGTCAAGTCAGGATTTTCAGGTTGCCTCCTAGAGAGAGGGAGGGACAGGCGGGATGATACAGCGAGACATTTTACTCCTCTCTATCTCGAATTCTCTTCCCACCACTTTGCCTAAATGCTCATTTCCGTGCCTTCCTTATGGTCTCAACCAGCATCCTTCGCTCCAGCTTCAAGCCTCCCCCCCTCCTCCTCCTCCCCCTCCTCTCTCTCCAACTGCCTTCTTCTTTACCCGTGGGGAGATCATGAGACAATGGGCCTGTGGCACAGCATTACATAAGGCCCCACCACGTCTGTCGCGTTGGAGAAAGACCAATTCTTCTGGTTGTTCAGTACTTCATTGCATACGATACGCATCTCTCATTTTCAGCTTTTTTTTTTTGTCATTGTGTGTCTCTGTGCGGACATTTTACTTCTCTTTGCAGTTGGGTGAGACATTGTTTGTAAGACTCAAATATGGTCTTGGCGATACCAATGTTAATTTCTGCGTACGCAGTGTGCGAGGACTGGGTGGCGCCGTACTAATGTGCGGATCTCAGGCATAAAGCTCTTGTCGTTTCTGCAACCCAAAAAGTTATTTATTACTTAGATTGATTTAGAATGGTGGAATTTATGTGTGTATTGTTTTATTATGTAATTTAAAAGTATTCGTATAAAAGGTGGAAGATCAACATAGTTGTTTTTTTCCACACAAAGTCCAGATATATTTATTTTGTACTAAATCGTGACCAAGTGGACTGATGACAACAAACGTATACGGTAACATTTCAGCTGACTGAAAGGACAAAGAAATAATATACTGTTTAGTATTTTAGCGCATTGTAGAGCTTGCTCTTCCATCCATTTCTTCCTTTCCTTTGTGGAAGCTTCCCATGTTAAATTGTAAATAATTAAAAGCATCTGGAGGGGACAGGATGTAATGGCAAACAAGATTACTCGTTTGTTGTAAGAGCGCTATATGAATTGCTATGTGAATTAAGTTGTAGAAAAACTGATACTTTTTATGTGAAAATAAATGCATTTTGAGAATAATCAAATACACAAATCAAATAGCAGAGGCACACAAACATGCCTAAAATAAAAGCCTTGCATTGGAAAGATATAAATGAAAACACTCAATACTCAGCAGTTACCATGAAAACTGAAATGCGATTCTGTCCTTTCCTTTGAATGTTAACGCGCACAGAGCCAAACATCCTCGCTTTACAACACCTTGCTTATACAGACAAGGTTACGTGGCTTATGCGTCAAACTCAGCCTCCAAACAAAAGACATGTAGCGTAAGCAAAGTCCACCCATTTACCAAAAGAAATTCGCAGATGGGGACACGAAGCGTTGGCCTATCAATCAGCACCAAGACCGGGCTTAAGGTCATTCCCACTTTCCATTCTCTTGCATCCCACATACAAGAACGCGTGAATGGAGGAAATGGCCACCATACTCCACCCGTCCACCGAACATATGGACGGGTGAAGCTTGCGGTTTGACCTCAGGGAGTGAGGCGGCAAGCGGGTCACACTAATGTAGACCAATAATCCCTCCCACAGTCATTAGGATGATCAATGGCATTCTAATGAGATAACATCTGGAACAAAGGGCTCTAATAGCAGACAGCTGCTGGGCAAAGTGAGCTAATTAGGGGAACATACAGTGATGCTAACTAAAGCTGCAGCCATTGTGCCCAGGTTTTTGGAGCCGGTTAACATCCAAAATACAACATGTTGAATATTTCATGGCTCCTCTGATAACTCATCGCGGCACTGTAATATCAGTGGTAACGCATGAGAGAGAAGGAGCGAGGGAGAGACAGAAATACCACAACATCTCAGCTTGACATGAATACTTATCGAGCGGCACTAAATTGGTCAATTACCGGAGAAAATCTGTTTTGAGGTAACCTTTCAGCTTATTAAATAAGCTATAAATCAATCTTTAGCGCAGAATCAGTGACTGGCTTTTAATGAGCAAACGTGTCTAATCGCTCTTTCTCTTTTATTCTTTCTTTTACCTGCGTGTTTGTTACTGCATATAGGCACGTACCAGAGGCTTATTTAGGGTTAAGTTGATGTGATTGAGTATGGGAAAAAAAAAAAAATTACTGTGGAGTTCAGCGCAACTTGAAGTCGCCCACCTGAGTTTTAAGTGACTGGAAGCGGCTCTATTGGAGGGAGAAAGAAAAAAAGCAAACGAAAAGGTTCCCATTCAATCACTGGCTGAGCACGGAAGCAGGATCTAATTAGTCCTGTGTTTAGAAAATGAAATAATGGAGAGCAGCGCAGAAAAGAAACTTTGTAATAGGGTTTGTAAAAATGTTTCTACAAGTCTTTGGTAATCAGAAAAAATATAATTATTATGAACAAAGAACATTGGTGGTCCAATGTGATTTTAAGCGACACTCCATTGTTAGACCACTAAGCATTAATTACATATAATGAGTAAAAAAGGGAAAGAATAAAAACCTTTCAAACCCCGTCTGTGCCCCCCCCCTCCACACACACAAAGTCTTAAAACTTTGTATGAACTTCTTTGGGTTTTCCTTTTATAAGATTCTAAATTAATAAACCTAAAGAGAATTAAAAGTCAACTTGTAAATTTATTTCTAAGATGTCTCGTGTCATATTCTACAAACTATTTGACTATTTCTGTCTCACATTTACTGACTGATGAAAAATTGATTTTCTTTCGATACGAGATAAAAATGCGGTGTGAAAAAAAAATCCAAAGTATTTATTATTTTTTAGCGACATAAAAACAATAAATGAAATGAAATCAATTAACCCACACAGTTGGACCAGGGAACGCTAACGGGGTAATGTATGCTGCTTTACTTTGAATTCCTTCTCAATCACTCTAGATTATTCAATTACACAAAATGCTGTTCAACTAAATTCACACCCCCAAAAATTCCTTAAATTCTGTCTCATATGAACAGCCATGCTTGTGTGTGAAGAGGGTATTTATTGTACAGCACCACCAAAAAAACCACATTAGCACGGATGGTTAGAGAAAAAGGAAGAAACATTGTCGGGTCTGAGTGCAGCCGACGCGGCAACAGCGCTATTCCTCAGAGAGCGCGACGGCGACGACGGGGAAAGGCTTCCAACTAACAGTAATTGGTTTTAAAATAATAGAATTCATTACAGTTACGGCGCTTGTTCAGGAATGCAAACACGGGGAGAAAAAAAAAACACATTCACTAGAGACTTGGGCTGAACTGCTTCACTAAAAACCATGGGGAGATGAAAGGCATAATTCAAATGACAATTTTAGAACCCTCAGTTCATTTATATCAGAAGCTCAGAAGATGTTGCCGGCATAATAACATCAAGATTTTTTTTTCTTCTCTTTTGTTCTACTTGCAGGGCTCGGAAAGGAACTTTTTTTCCCCCTCTCAATTTCATTCTTTTGTGGTGGCAAATTTCCCCTCCTCGCGCACAGACACGCGAGGTGACACACAAACAATCTAGCAAACAACACCCGTCGGCGGCACAGACAGCCGGCTGAAAGCTAACACGGGAAATATTGACAGGCGCAAGAGCAAAACACCTCACACATGACTCTGGATTTGCTGCTCGTCTTATTAAATGACTGAGTAATTATACACATCAGGGCTCTGCATTGAAAGGTTATTTTTTTTTTGCGCCAATGGCAAACCACTTTTCTGATTTAAGGCCGGAGTCTCAACTGTGAGGAAAAACATTGACTCAAATCAGCATTAAAAAGATCATCTCGCAAGACCACTCGGGAGATAAAGAGAGAGGTCGGCGGCCATTTAAACGGGATTGGATGTCACCTCTCACGCCGAGTCTATAACACTTTGCGCCCGACATCAAATCAACCTCTGGCCAATATCTACAAATTGTCTCCATTCTAAAAGAAGTGGCTGATTCTGACCACTATAGGATGGAGACGAAAGCCCTTACTACATATCTGAAAATATTAGCAGGGGTTGGACATTTTCTTCTCTTTATTGTACTCGTATCCCTTTGGCGTAATAACTAAAGAAAAACAAGACCACCATATGGCTGTGCATTAAAAATTGATGTTACTGAGGGCACCTGAGCCAAAACACAAGGTGGAGGGAGTGAAAATAGTACGCACAGCGTATGTGGGGGGAGCAAAGACGTGCTGTCACGGTGTCTATGCTAAAAAATAAAATAAAAAAAAACCCAAGGAGGTCATAAATCAAAGCAACACTCGACCGAGACCGTGTTTCGGCAGATGTGGCCAAGAATCTGTGTCATGTCAAGAGCTCAGGGTGTCGATAAGCAGAAGCAGGTCCCATGGAGCGGTGGGGTCAGAAAGGAGATTTGAAATTCATATTTCTATGGGAAAACAACCGCAGAGGAATTCAGAGCACAAAAACAGAGAGACAGAGATGTGGTGTCAGTCAGCTGGCATAATATTTAAGAGGGGTGCACAGAAGGGAAGCCAATGGAGTGGTTCTGAAAGCATCACTGATGTGTTGTTGCTGTGGGACAGCGTCTGCTTATTAGTGTGTGTGTGTGTGGGACCAGTATAGTAAATAATTCAGGTATGGCTGCATAAAAGAGCGGTCAATACAGCAGGTCCCGTCGATATCAAGTAAAGGAAGATCCGCTTCCCGGCAGGCCCTGATCTATCATGCAAAAGATTAAAAAAAGGAGAAGGAGCCGGAGTGGACCGCCGGGGGTTGGCTGTCTCCCGCCATGTCAGAGGCGGGAGACACTTCTGCGCGTTTTCTAAAAGGGAAAAGACAATATTGATGAATCTGTTCTGTCTTTTTCAACACCCTGTCTAAAGTGGGAGGGTGAAAGTATTGATCAGAGAACACGGGCCAATTTGAATGTCGCTTATTCTCCCGCTTTAAAGATCCGTCGTCTAACAAAGCGGCATCAGTGGGCACACGTAACCGCGCGATGCGTGGGCGCGGCGAACCCCGTCGGGTCAATGCCGTAGCAACAACGTGGCAATTTTCGACCCCGATGCACTGCAACGGCGGGCTAATTCAATGGGCGCCCACTGCCCCCAAGTGGACCCCGTCAGTACTACAGCACCGGCTGGAGAACCGCAGCTGTTGGAGTGGAGGCAGAAGATGACCGTGCACAACCGGCTCCTGTGTCTACCGCGTTGAGACGGTCTCAGCGAGCCAAAACACACCCAAGACCCCAGAAGACCTTCCCAGTATACCGTTCGCTGTCCTTCACACAGCTGCAACGTTTGGCAGGCCATGACAGCGATGAAAAGGGTCTAACCTTCCCATTGAGTCTATGCAATCGAGCACCTGTGCGTTCGGCATTCTTTCCGTTTTCGTTCGATCTGTGCGCTGGTAAAAAAAAAAAAAAAGAAACTGAAGAGATACTGCTTGAAGGCTGACATTTCAAAACTGTGGCCCCCTTCTCTCCTGAGCACCCTTAGAAAAAGAAACCGCAAGCCAGATAATAACACAGCAAGTGATCTGGCCTTGATCGTGTCACCAATCATTACAACACAGAGCTGTCTGGGGAAATGTGGGAAACCTGGCTGTTGATGAGGAGATTATGTGGCTTTACTCTTGTGCATCCAAGCATGACAGTGGTATGAAAGCACTCCTGCCGAGATGCAGAGTCTATACCTTGGTAAACTGTGTTGTGCTGAGTGGACTAGTTGTCTCTGAGAAACCGTCTATCACTGGGACGAACGTCCTAACCCGGCAGCTACAACAAGTTTTTGGTTTCCCAACAGCTGCCCCCTCTTTGTCCCCCTCGTCCTCCAGCCCTCGCGCGCATGCCAGTGCGCACGCTGCACAACAATTGGAATGCAAGTGCACGGTTTTTGTCGCCGCAAAGTCGCACTCCAGAACGATTAGAAATGGACAATATGACTGGCCTGGCAAGGTTACGAACACAAGCGCATCATCACATCGCCCCAATGCAAGCACTCTCCGCGATAACATCCGGAGAAAAGCAGACAACTCCATCAACCAAAGCAAATAACTTACTGAATATACACAGATGTAGAGGCGATATCAGAAAAGGTAAAGGAGCAAATAAAGACATTGGGAGTGACGGGAGGAGCGGGGCGGCCATAAAACATGGGGGTACACAGAATTTCACAGCTGTGTGAACAGTTAAAGCAGATGCGACGGTATGTGATGGTGGACGCATGCAGAGAGGCGGGTAGTAAAAATATGCTATAAAGTTTACGGAGCCTAATGCGGCCCTGCAGGAGCCTCCTGCCGAGCGGAGCATGCCGATGGTGCCATTGAGTGTGTGGCAGAGCTGTGGGGGGGAAGAGATGTACAACCGAGAGCATAGCCGGTTGTCACAAGCTTCCATCACTGGTGTGGGGCTGCGCGTACAGTACATACCACTCACAGAATATGCAATCAACAGAAAAAAAGAAAAAAAAGAATCCCTCCTCGCTTAAAGTACTCAGTCAGTCTTTCCTGTGCGATATCGAAATCCCAGCCGTAATACAACAGGCTATTGGAACTGCGATGGGGGAGAGGGAGGAAGTACTACTTACCACAAGCACGGGCATACAAGCAAGTGCACGCGGCGACACAAATACAGGGAGACTATAAAGCCCTGCCACAGCCACTGTTCAATCCAATATCAGCATACTGTGACCACTTCAGCCTTTCATGTTCCCTTCAAAATAACGAGATCCAGCTCTCCCCCTTCTGATTGAAGAGGAATGATTGTTTCTGCCTTTGAAAGGACATATGCGACAGAGAGAGAAGATGAGTGAGGGGAGAAGGAGGGAAGGATGGAGAAAAGGTAGCGAAGATGGAAAGAATGAAAAGATGAAAAGCACATGAAAAAAAAAAAAAAGACGAATGGTGATGGAAAAGTAACCTCTTTTTGTCGTCCCCCCCCCCTTGGGAGCTGGAGTTGACTTAATCCTTCACACACACACACACACACACACAGTCACAGCAAAAACCTTTACTTCTTCCACAGCCCACAAAGGTCAATCCAACCATGAACGCCTGAAGACAAGCCATTCAGTGGAAAGCGCCAACATAATTGATAAATCGTATGTAGACCTTAAAGTTCAACATTGTGACAAATTCGACACGAGCCGTGTTCCTGTTACCACACAAATGAATCAAGTTTACGAGTGTATCTATCCTTCATCAAAGTGAGCGTTGTCACATCTCAAAAACAGCAGCTCCTGCACGATGCAGCTTATTGCAACGGTGAAGCACCATTATTCAAACGTTGTCGCTCTCCCGAATTCAACACGACCCCTTAGAATATTTACAGAGATGTGTAATAATCCTGTTTAATACAGTGTCAAAGTGGCTGAGCTCTGGGCGACTGCAGACGGATGGCCCTCACGACGCGACGCGACAACGTACGAAGGGTTAAGGAAATCATGAAAAAGGAATTGGCTCAGGTGACGCCAAGGGTAAACGTGTCATCCGTCACAGCCGGGGTGCTGCGTTTAAACACAACCGCCGCTGACATACGGCTGTCCACGCGCGCGCGCGCGCGCACACACACACACACACACACACACACACACACACACACACACACACACACACACACACACACACACACACACACACACACACACACACACACACACACACACACACACACACACACACACACACACACACACACACACACACACACACACACACACACACACACACTCCACAGGCCAACAATGGAGCTACGCCTTTTCATAAACAGAAGGTACTGTGGACGGGGGCAGGACTCGCACACATACATCCGCTTCAGGTAAATGGATTAACATTGCGCGGCTGTTGGCGATATTAGATTTAATGAACACAAATTCTCGCCCAACATCTATGACTTAAGACCTTTGTGGACTTTTGTCTCTGGCTGAGTCTCACTCACCATTGATTGTCACACCGAGGCACTTAGTAAGTGCAAACAAACATTAAAAGAAAAAAACTTACACAGGAGGGTGACCAAAAGCTTGTTTTTTTGTTTTAATCTTTACAAGTACCATGTACTTGTAAATGGTACTGCAGAAGAATGTTTCAATACTTAGGCGCCTGTATTATAAATATATATTAACCGGGGGGGAGGGTGTGGGGGTGGGGGGGGTTATCGTACAGATTCACTCTCAAACATCTGGAAACCTGGAAATAGAATCCTTTTGTGATGATCATAAAAGAGAAGAAGCATTTGCGGTGACAAAATGGCAAACATTGGATTTCAATTAAAAAGATTAGAAGGTAAAAGAATAAATCCAAAACATCCAAGTACCTCCCCGTGTCGCTCGCTTTTCACAGCAACTTTTTAAATCCATCAGATGAACTCCAAAACATTTCTTTATGCTTATCTGAAGAAACATCTTATTCAAAACGCTCCCCTGGAGAGCATGTTTCCTTGATCTTAATTTGAGATAGAATCTATGGCGAACACTGGCTCAGGGCAGGTGAGGCACACGCTATTGATTAACTTTTCATTGCCGTTCTTTTAAAAGGACCAAGGACACGTGCCACATCAAAACTCGACGCGCAGCAGCCGGTTTAATAGCTCGCTTGAAACAAAAGTCTTTTGTGGCTCGTGGTTTTAAAAGGTGGAGAGGAGACTGATGGAAGGAGGGGGGGGGGGGCCCTTGATTTACTTTCTGGGTCACCGTTACTTTTTCTTGTTCCTCAAAAAGGGTCCTTCAGAAGTACTCCTGGCACTTGATTGGAGTTAAAGAGGAACCGGATGCCAGCGCGTCCTTCTGTCCCTGAAAGGCTCTGCGTCGGCCTCCTTTGTTTCTCATGTGGAGGCGTTGCACTCCTCTGGCCTTATATGTAACTACCTCGCTCGCTTGTTTCTGTAAACACAAGGTATACGCAACGCTTAACTATTCCTCAGTGAAAGGCCATTGTGCATATTTATTTTAAAGTAGGTTTTTCAAATGTAAGGATTCTGTTCCCTGTTAGATTTCATTAGGAATTTGGGTTTTTAAAGGCCGGTATGTGAAAGAAAGCTAGCGATTTATATCATAAGGAAAAAAAAGAAATCGGTATTGATATGTATACAATACTTAATAGCTGTGGAAATACATAAATACGTCTGCACTAGAGGATTTTTGGGGTTAAATCCAATTCTTCATCTCAACTTGACAAGGAGCAAAACATTTTACGGTTCAAGGTGTGGAACGCGCAAAAGCCTCCGTTAATTTGAAATGTTGTTGAATATACGGCCGAGCAGAGCACTTTCCTTTTGAGAGCGTTAATGAAGATGGATGTAGCCTTGCAGTCATTCTAAGCAACATTCAATGACAAACAAGTGCTCAAATTTTAGACGCTGCCTCACAATTGACGGTCTCCTCGTGATTCCCTCCAAATTTCACATTAGAATGGTCACAAACTGTTTAAATTGACAGCAATATAATCATTATAAAACCACACGCCGACTAAAAATGTTAAAAAACATGTCCATACGCCACTTTTAAAACTGGAACTTTAATTCAGGATGTAGGAAACCAAAACAGTTCTTGTATAAAACTTCAGGCCGAGATGTGGTTCTCAACCGGGGGATAATTCCTGGGGTTTGCAAGATGGTCGTGGAATAAAAAAAAAAAGGTATAACCTATTTAAAAATGAAATAACATTTTAGATACATTAGAGTGCTGCTTCCTAGTAGATTAAATTGAGTCTACGTACGAGAGTCTAGATCACATGCGTTCCGGAGATTTTTCGGGCAAGCAAGGTGGAGAAAGAAAGTCCCTGAATGTGTCCAAAAATCCACAGTGCCCAAAGCAGACTGGACAATGCTCAACTAGCTGTTGGAATTGAATAAAGCTTTATTTAGATACCTGCGCTAATCAGAGCATTCACAACATAGAACCACTCGGCTCCAGCACGACCTACGCAGCCTCGCAGGGCGTCTCTTCCCCTTCTGGACAGGTAGGCACAGGAAAATACAGGTTTACACAAGCGCACCAACCACCGCCGCCTGACATCTCCCAGCTCACCGCCGTGTCGCCATGGAAATAAGCAGTCATCTGTCCACTCATACAGATATTGATCGCCCTGCTGCGGTCTGGAGATTACTGCTTTTCAACACACGCTGCACACACGCACACACACACCCCTTTCTCTCCCCCCCCCTCGCTCGTGTGCGTTCTTTTGGGTCTCGGCCAGCGTTGCGTCCGAACTGCGGCGAGAGACGGAAGCCTCCCTTCGCAGTATCGCGGCGGGAGTCATTGATGGATTGTTACAAGGTGGCCCCCGACTAGTGACGTAAATCAGGCCAATCTTTACTAAGCCGCCGTGGTAATCAATAGGCGCCTGCCGCAACACCCCAAAGGAGAGGTGTCTGGTCCATCTCCTGCACAGATTCCCAGGTGTGTGCGTGTGTGTGTGTGGCGCACATATTTCCCTCAATCTTGATTCAGCAGGTAGAGCCGAGCATATGCAGGGTTGCGCACTTACACGGCGGTCAAACTGGATTAGAGGCAATTCACACAGTCCCCCATATTCCCACCTGATTCCCGATCGGGGAGAGCGGAAAGTGCCAGAAAGATTTCATGCCTGAGACAGAGGAGATACAGTTGCGCGTTTCCCTATAGACAACCCTAAGCAACGCTCTCCCTTCCAGCACATGTGAGAGCACTCTATCCTACTGACACACGCTGACAGCGTGAAAATGGGAATCTGCCAGCCAAGCAGCGAGCTAACTGTAGCCCAAAAAAAAAATAATAATAAGCGGCAAACCCGGCTAAATGCTCTCCATTCTTTTTTCTCCACTCAGAGAGGGAGAAGGGCGGGTTTTAAGAATGACAGCTGCGTTCTGTATGTAAGTCATATCTGAAGGCTCCTGCTGCACGATTGAAACGGGAGGTTACAAAAGGTCATCAGCATGGTCTGGAATGAAACTTCTTTCTAATGATTTTGCATTATTTTCCCTACTGGATATTCCAACCATGTGACTCTCTCCCTCTGCTACATGGTCACTGATGTTGGTCACATATTGTCCCGTCATGTATTTCTCCGCACAATCCCTGCCTCGGGGGTACACACATATATATATATGTTTTTAATTTGACACAGTTTATAGAATTTCTGAAAGCAGCCCTCGCCCACGTCTCGGATGATCAGTCATGATACAAGCTGTCATGTTCTATTTACCAAGCACAATGTGGCTATTGCTCCTGAACGAGAGCAATACTCCATCCACGTCCGCACGGGCAAAGCTGAAAAACCACTCTTTCCACAGAAGTTGCCAAGCACAAAAGAACAGCTTGAAGAAGAGGGAGAAAATGCAATCAATACCAAATGTGTCTGTAAACTGCCTCAAAGAGCGATGCTTGTCTGGGAGCACTGGGCAGAGCGCGGGCCGTGTCACAGTGTGCTGCTCGGCCTTGCCCGTGTTTCCCGTTAAGCTGTACAGTCCTCTTAATCCTTACGAAACTCTCAAACGGCAACGAAATACCATTTAGAGTGGCAATTCAGCACTTGCTAAACCAATAACAACACTTTTTTTTCTGCCTGGTTCTTTCAGGGAAAGAAAAAAAATGATAGGAAGAAAAGGAACCCATTCTTTAGAAAAAGGCAACCAGGTGCCACTTAAAAATAGGCAATTTGGCACATTTACCGTTTGGAGAACATAAATAAAAAATAAACAATACATTGATATTGTTGGTGTATTTGATGACGTGGGTCTTCTGTTTATCCGAAGGAGTTGGCAGTGGAACAACCGCAACAAATAAAACAACAGTGTGTTTTAAAACAGAAATAGAGTTGTTGTTTATATAGCCATGAAGATGTAATCTAGTTTAAACGTTCTCTTAAAGGCATAACAGATGTATTTGATATCTTTTCTGCACCATTTAGTGGCAAGATGCTCTAATAAATACACAATCTATTTCATAAGAGAAATCAAAACACGGCAAAAGATCTTGAACTTAATTTTCAGGCTGTGTAATTTCAAAATCCCTCGTTTGAAAGCACTTGCATTTACATGCAGGAATTGTGTTGGCAATTTAAAGCTTTTCCAAATTACAGTGCATTAGCAAAATCAGGGCGGAAAATTAGAGTCCAAGACATGAAAATGACCTCAATCGCACACTTTAGAAGATGCTCCTAGACATCTTCCCAAAAGAAGATAAATGGTAGTGTGTGGGTGTGTGCGTGTGTGTGTGCGGGTGTGTGCGTGTGTGTGTGCGGGGGCGGAGGGGGGGGTGAAGGGGATTCACAGAAGGAACAAGATTCAAAAGCCAAATAAATAATGGGCTACTTACCGCAACTTTGCTCCCAGTTATCTGCATGCAGCGATCAGCGGAGAAGGTTAATGTGCAAAAAGACACAAACAGCACAATCATTAGTAGGCCAGAGAATCCTACAGTACATGTTGAAGCATTAGCGCAACTTGTGTCACATCACAAACACACTATACAAGAAAAATATAAGCCAACAATCGGGACACCTTTCACATTATGGGACACACACACACTCAAGATAGGGCCTGTGTTTTTGCAAAATGAATGTAGCAAAATGTCAAAAATTAAAAAAACTTTAAAAAATGTAGCATCAGTGCACGGCAGAAACAACAACAACAACAACTGCGGAAGCGATAAATCGGTACGTTCTGAAAGGGATTCATCCATTGATTAATGGCCTACGTGGCAACTCATTGTGTGGACGGTGAAGCTGCGGCGAGGGAGGGGGGGGGGGAGGGGCAATATGCCTCGGCTTTCATTAACGCCGGGCTTCAGGTGTCGACTCCGCGTGTGTGGCACAGCAACCTTGAGTCCATGCAGTCGGCGCCATTCCTGCAGTTTGCCATTGTCGTCTGTCAACAGCGCCAGGCGGCACAGGCGTGTTTATTTTATGACCGAAGCTGCGCGCCCGGTTTCACAGTGGGAGGGTCTCCCATCGGCTGAGGAAATGTTTTCTACACTGCGGCTGACGATTCCTTTACTGCCACGTGTTTTACGAGGAACTGTTCTTTGACTGCGGGAATGTACAGGAAACAAACTGAGCCCCTCGTTTGGTAACCTCTTCCCTCCCCCTCCCCGTTTCATTCTGTCCCATTCGCCCTCTCCTCTCATCTAATCTCCCTTTCTATTTATTTTATTGTCACTCTCAAACTCTCCAGATCTGTGGCCATTTTACGCTTGAGTTCCCCCCCCCCCCCCATCCCTTTGCGAAGTTTATGACAGCCATAAAGTCTGTTTTACTCGTGCCACCACCTGATCACGCGCAGACTACTCTCCAAGCAGTCTCCACATTTCCTTTGCAGCAGCGTGTCACTGTCTAAGACTAAGGAATATGTACCTGCACACCAGGTAAAGGCTAACCACAGCTTCCACAGATGTTGATGCTAATGCCAGATTTTTTTTGAGTTGTCGTTTTAGAGCAAAATAACAGACACTATCTTGTGTGTGCACAGAAAACAGTCAGGGTGGAGCTGGAAGGAGAGAAGCACTTTCATTATTAGCATGCACGTATATTTACAATGCCATTATTCTTATTCTCACTTAAAATGTGCAGTATTTTTTCCACATATACATAGCTGTAAACACCCTTTATAAGGAAGGATGGAAAAAAACAAACTAACAGAACGGCGGAAGGAAATGTCTCTTCCTTTAAAAGAAGAAGGTGGCATTTTGGCATTTTTTCAATCAATGCTCGAGTTAGAACTTGAATAGTGCACTCACACCCTTCCCGCACCTTGGACAGGTAAACAAGAAAATAAACATTTCATTTCAGAAGATATAAGCAATTTAATTAGCGTAAAATGAATTGTGGCAGTTGAACTACGTTGGCACGTGTTTACAGCAAGAAGGAAGAGCAGGTAATGAGTTGAGCGAGACAGAGAGAAGTAAGTGTTCATGCAAAGCTCGCGGTCAAGGACGTCTGCAGACACACTCCTACAAAAGCACAGCTGGAAGGAAATGAACAGGGGTGTAATGCACAAAGCTCAGAGAATTTCATTTGAAATACATATTTTATTAAAGTAAAATAAGTAAAAAATGAGCCATGTTGATTTGAAGCCGGAGAGCTTAACAGTTGTAGCCGTTTTGTATCGACGTGCATAAAAGATGAATACGCATGTAAAAACTGAACATTGCAAAGGCCAGAAGCACCAGAAGCTATTCAGTGAGGTAAAATGTTTAATTTGATGGAGCAGAGAAAAATATGGTTGCTTTGTATTGGACACCGAAGCCTTTTGTAAGATTAAGAGACGCGCGAGAAAAAGGCCACACGCTTTTAGGATTCAGCCCGTCGATGTCTGAATGCTTCCCACTCAGCGTTGCACAAGCTATGCAAAGAATATTCTTACTTAGCCCTCCCTGCGTTTAGCCTCAGATTACACAAAAGAGGAATACACTCAAATAAACATCAACTCACACATGCAGAAGGTGCAGTCTAGGTGCCAAACTAAACAAAAAAACAAACATTAAAGCGATCACGAAACCTGCCTCACAAAATAGGTATCTGGGCTCTATCAAAATATTAAATGTAGATCTGATGCATCCGCTGAACACCTCTCCTGTGATTTGGGGCTGTAGTTTTATATGGAACCTAAAAGGACAGTATTTGAGACGCTAAAGAAAAAGCTCAACTTTGAATTTTGTGTTTACAAGGCGCAACGGAAAAACCCTACTCCACACTACCTCCGTGTAAAGAAAGACCATCGCTTTTGTTGGCTCAAGAACTCTAACGATGTTCTCTGAAACAATGACAGAAGCGGCCTGCTCTCGTGTGCCGCAGAGTTACGCAAATAAGCTTCACACCGAGGATATTCTGGCATTAAAGGGCCTTCGACTATCGTTTAACGATTCTTCCTCTCGGCCCCTCGTTTATTGTCAAGAAGCGACCATACGTCCATGTCTTAAAGTGCAACCACTTGTATGAGTCAGTGTTTGTACGGATCCGTTATTCCGGACACTCGTTCCCCCTTCCTTCGGCCCTATTAAATGGGATGGCAGTGTGCTGACAGACATTACATTACATATCGGTCCTCACAAAGCATAATGGGCCCTGTGAGGAATTCAATCATCTCGGATAATCGCCATTATCAATAGTGCCGGTTAATTACCATAACAATGAAGACCTGTAATAAATGATGATGTCAAGAGAGCGCTACCAGGTTCAGGGAGAGACGGGGACAGAAATCCCTCCCTTTCAGTCAGCGCTGATGTGAATTGCACCTCACAAGGTTGGCTATGTATTAAAAAAGGAGATATGAAAAATGATCGGACCTTTATGGATTTCCGTCACAGATCTTTACTTTTTCACTACTGTTTTTGGATTAAACTGAACAACAAATTCTAGAGGACTTAAAAGGGATTTGACCATTTTCTTTCACCCCCAACACTGCTATTGAAACAAACCCCCCCCCCATGCAAGAACACGCCTGAGCTAATTAAACAACCTGCATGCAAGCACCCGAGTCAGGTGTGACCATCCAACTTTAATGAGCTACCACAGAAAATCACTGCAACCAAAAGGGGTCTGATTCAAGCACCAAGAGAGAAGAGAAAGAAGCAGTGGTGAGAGTGTGCAAGGTGACAAAGCAATCCGTGAGGCAGAGGATCAGGTTAAAGTCATTCTGCTTCAGCTCACCCACGACAGTTATACAGAGGCCACTCTATGGTCTACAGCGCCGGGGCCGGACTCTCACTTACGGATTTGGCAGTAGCAGAGATGTACTGGACCACCATCTCGCGTTTGGTGCTCAAATCTTTTCCACGCAGAGGGGCTTTGCGGTCCTCATTCAGGTTCATGTCCTCCTAGACACACACACACACACACACACACACACACACACACACACACACACACACACACACACACACAAGACGGTGAGAGGAAAGGTTACGTGTGCAATCGTAGAATACGGCAGCAAACGTCGTGCGGCACATTCATGGTGAATTGTGATGGATTGTACAAAATAAAACGGAAAGAGGCGAATTTAGATTATTTTCTCGAAACGAAAATAAGCAAGAGAAGATGTCATAACGTTCATGCGTTGTATACTCGGACCGAAAACAAGGCAGCAAAAACCACTAGCGGCTTGAGGAGCAAGTAGAAATATTTACACCCACCTACCGAGCAGCCTTTTAGTTCCACTGTAGCCCTCTTACATCACATCCTCTTCCTCTACAGGTAAACACAGGGCTTTTTGCATCTCTATGTTTCTCTGTCCAGATCCCAGAAAATGTCAGTAATTATTAGTCCTTAAAACGAAAGTAGTAAGGCTACAGTGATAGTTCAAACAGCCCCGCTTCTATTGAGGCCAAGCAATCACATCCGATGGGCCAGATAGGCAATATTTATGCGTTATTGGGAGTATTATCTGTGTGCTACTTTAATTCTGCATCACAAAAGAGTCTTTCATGTGAGAGACATCAGGGGATGGAGCGAAGGCCGGACAGAGCACTAAAAGCCAGAGAATGACATGATGATTAGAATGGAGGGGAGGGGGGGGGGGGATGTTTATCAGAAGTACTCTCTCACAAAGAGACGGATAGAATGAACAGAGAGAAAAGGCGTTCTCCTCAGGGTTGGCGGAGAGCGAGACTCAAGTTGTGGAGCCACGCTGCCCTCTGCTGGTAGGTGGGTCGGCGCAGAAAATCCTGCGTCCTTCTGCTAGTTTGGTCTGATTGGAGCAGTTGTCGTCCTTCACACGATCAAATTAAATTCTCCCCAAAAAAATCGATCACGCGAGCCACTTCGGACACGGGAACATTTTTGATACAATGGTTGGAATGTCTTTACGCCAAGTAATCGGATTCAAACTGTTCTTGCTTCGTTTGCTTACTGAAGCATGGACGGGAATCCCATGCAGGGGCACCGTGACCTAAATTCCCAATTCTCTAGTAAATAAACAATGAGAACAAATACAGGAAAAAATTCTTCCCGTACAAAACAAAAAAATGTGGCTGAAAGTTTATCAATTAGCAGTTTTTTTTCCTCCCCGCTGAAGGAAACCAGCAGGTTTTTTAATTAATCTTTGAACCCTGCTAATCTTTCTGCCTAATTGGCATTCAATGAGCGAGGCGTAATGTGGCGGACTGGTATGTTGTATATGGGGAAGGAGGAGTGGGACAGCGGGACGCTTGTCAGGGGGCATACTTCTTCTCAAAGATGATTAATGCTCTTTTATTAATTATACCCTCACAGGCTACATAAAGAATCCCAGATAATCTTTGACTATGCTGCTGGTAATGAAATCACACGATACGATTTGAGCTTCCACCGGCAGAGTTACCAAGAAATATGTCGGTCTGGCAAACTATTTCGACACTTCGGTCTCTGCTTGTCTTGCTCATACTCTGCCAAACATAATCTCATTTCGCATCACTTTGCAACATGAATAGGATTGCGTCGACAAAAACGACGTCCCTGGAATCTGCGCCCTGTGTGCTTTCAGAGATGGTGGAGCGGCATGTCTGCCCACTAAGCACAAGAGAGTCCTTATTTTATAAACCAGTTATCGGAGGTATCAGAAAATGTTACCACCATTTTTTTATTTTTTATTTTTCCAATACGTGTTTGGGAAGAGTGACAGAGAAACAGTTAGATAATTTTTGTGAGTTATTAATAATTATAGTTTAAATGCCAACGTTATGAATGACACTCAAAGCTTCCAGCCGCCCTAGTGATGGTCATATGTGATTTGAATTGTTATAGCAAAGATAATATTGCTTTAAGAAAGACAATTCTGTATTATTGAGAGTTTCTATTGTTTCTAATACTGCTGTACTCCTGCACATTGAAATCAAACAATCATTTGAGGGTGAAGAGCAAACCCTTAAGGGTGTCACATCCGTATTGGTTGAGCACACTCAATTGTACTTGTAACAAATTGTTATATAAAAGATCTGCGCGCCTGAGATTTAAGATAATCAGCAAAAATAAAGCCAAAGCTTCTGCGTTCTAAACTGGCCAAGAGAGCCATCTCAATCCAAATGAGGAGGTGTTTTACTTCGTAAAGACCTGCACCCAAAACGAGCAATAAGTGGAGATGACTGCATGACAGGCCTGGCAACACAACAGTTGTAAGACACACAAAAATCACAATTAATGACTTGCATCAAATCTGTCCGAGCCTGAAATGGCTCCGGGGAGTCCGCGTCATGTGGCAAAGTGGGACCAGCAGAAGTAGAGGACGTGCAACAATGTTTTGCTTCCACTGTGACAAAACGATTATTTTGTCCACTACCCTCAAGTCTGATCCATGTGCGTGCAAGGGCACACAGACACACACACACAGACTAACACACACGCATTAACTCTCCAGTGGGCTGGTTTTAATGTGCTGGTGCAGAGTGCAACTGCTGAGGGAACACACAGGAGCTTATTACTGCGGGTGTGCGAGCTGACGATGGTTCAGAGGGACACATGAAACCTCGGACGAGCCTCAGCAGCACTGCAGCCCCCCCCCCCGAGCGGCGGCGCAGTCTCTGCGAGCACCTCGCTGCCGTACACCACTCTGGACAACGAGAAGACACCTCGAAGAACGGCAACAGAGACTAATTGGAATCCAATCAATTCAATTCAATCCTAAGCAAGGGGCGTTATTTTCTCGGGTGGAGTTTCATGCTGACAGACAAGTCAGGAAGTAAAAACAGCATTTGGGTAAATAAGGCCGTAACTGTCAGCGGCCCCGTCAGGTGTCTGAATTTACTTTTTGTCTGGATGGCGAGGACAAGTTAACGCGCCTCAGATGCACCGATTCCACTACTGCTTTCTTCTAATGCTTCTTATGGAGACAAAGAGTTGAATTGATGAGGACAGGGGTTTGGTTTAAGGGCCTTCAGCTTGCTGGGTACCAATTGAATGAGTTCTCCTGTTATTTTGTGTGCTACTGTGTTCGTCGTTTGAACCTCTTGGATGTGAACGGGCTACTGCAACACAGCTGCCTCCTTAGTGAGATGCAAATATTTCATCAGCAGATTTACTTCTGTGCATTTTGATGAAGGGCTGTGAATTCCATCTGTACACATCTTACAGCGGGACACGGAGCAAACACCCTCCTAAAAAAGGCTGGCAACGCCGAAAATATAGTTTTATGCATTTCTATCGGTGCCGTTTTATAAATATACGTCTGCTAGTAAGAGTTTGTTTGGTTTTTCTCCCAACTGAGAGTCTCTTCCTAGATTTTCCCGGATCCCTTTGATGACCTTTCATTAATGGGGTGTGTGGCGTTTGGGCTGCTAGGTACAAAGCGCAACGTGTAAAACACTTTCAAGAGAGAAATATTTACACTCCCTCCTGGTCATTAGCGCGCGGTAGGTGGTCTCACAAATGTGGCACGGGTCGTCCCTCTATTTGAAGCAAGCTAGACATCCAAGGCTGTGGCTTGTAGCCCCATGAAGACAGTCAATAACAAAATGGCTGTAGAGACGAGAGCCAAAAACGTGTCCATCACATTAAAAGGGGACGGGGAGAAGATAAAGACTGATGGTGGAGAGAAGCTCCTTGTATCAAAAGAAACTAGCGTCCGCTGTCATTTCAGTGTGTAATGTAATCAGAGCAGAAACGTTTACAGTGAACGTACACAAGTAAATAACCCCTTTTTTTACTATTTTTCTAATTATACATCCCGACCTCAAGTGTCATGGCTTGTCAAATGTCAGACCAGCAACATGGCTTCTGTGTCATCTGTCACTGAGCAAATTGAAGCTTGGGTTTAATGTCACGCCGCTGTGAGCACAAACACAGTAATTGAAAGGTGAACTGAGTGACAGGGATGAGCATCCAGGCAAGAAAACACTGAGCAGTGGCCTGATGAAAAACCAGGAGCACTGGTCACATTTCTCCGGCCTCGGCAATAAAGACCATTGTGTGAGAAAAAAGGAAAGTCGGGCACCGTGCCGCGCACACAGACACACTCCGAGACATTACCCACAATAGTACACACAACCTATGCAATGAACCGGAGTAATTCCGCTGCCCACTTCAAAGAGATGGGCCGAAAGGTCTCAAACCTTCAGTACATAAAGCCCCAAAATGTATTTCAATGGAGAAAATCATAAGTGTGACAGAGCTGTGACCTCACAGATGTGTGCCAGGTGAATTTCAAAGTTTTTGTGTTCTTCCCAGTGGCCTCGGGAAAACGTAGGCGAAGCCTCGCTTCACAGAATTGTCACCTCTGAAAACCAAATGCATTCATCTTTAATAGAAATACTGTACTGTAAAGTCTATTCCGGATCTTTAAGCATTTGTATCCTTTCGAATTGTATTTTTATAAATATAAGATCAGACATTTCTCCTCAAGTCAGGACCGTTGATTAAAGGAGAGGTCCTATGTAACCGTTTCATGCTTTCTGGATATGTAGCTCCGACACGTAGTTTTTTTTGTGTGTGTGCGCGTGTGTGTGTGTTTGTGTGTGCCACCCCTCAGGGATCGATCAACCTGCGCTTTTTTTTGCATTACTTCACAACCCTGTGCAGTTCCATCAGGGGTTTTCAATCGCTCATTGGGATATTAAGCACTGTTGGCTTTCTAAGCCGACATACTTTGAGGGGATAATTATTATTATCTGGATAAATCTGCGGATGATGTTCGTTCCCGTGTCTGATCACAGCGCTGTACGCTGGTGTGACTGAAATCACAAATCTCAAGAGCTTAGCAGTTTCCATGTTGACGTGTTTACATGGAAACTGGTATTACTGGTTATTGGATTATTCATGTATGCAGATGTTCACGTTGCAACCTGGTTTCAGATCTAATGTGCCACATCTTGGTTAACTGCGCATCTAAACTGTGCATTTAGTTATAAGAACTGTCGAAATTATGTAGTTCAATGAAAAACAATTTTAAGACTGCATAAAATTAAGAGCGCTTTGAGATTAATAAATTGTCGCTGTCAAAATTTTGTTGACAAAACAATCTTGTCAGCATTAAATCCGTGGGTAGTATAGGGATTTATAAATTATTTCCAGACTTCCTTTGCTTGTCAACCTGCTCTTCACAAACATACACCGCAGCAGCTGTTTCCATACTCGTGTGCTTCTTTGCACAGATTTATTCATCAATTTTAAATGCAACGATAGAGCGCACGTCATTTATTATTATGTGGAAGCTGTACTAAAAACCGATGCGAAGTGCCGACAAATGAGGAAGCACTGCACGATAAACGCAATGCTCACCATCATCTTCTCGAAGAGGTCAATGATCTCCTTCTCCGAGAGGTTCATGGAGCGGTCGTCGAAAAAAGGCTGTGGAACTGGAAGCTCGGCCTGGATGGAGAGGGGATCCGTTGGGTGGTGTATGAGGGGCTTCTCCTTCTTCGTCCCGGTTTTCCTGAAACTGGTGAGGCGATCACGCTGAAAGAAAACAGAATGATAGATGTGAAAAATATGCCACTGCTAACAATCCACTTAAAAGGCTCATTGGTTTTCGGTTATTGCTGATTTCCACTGGGAGAAAAAAAAAGCATTTGTTTCCTATTTGCAGAGAATACTGTAAAATTGACCAGGATAACCAGCATAACATGTTTTAACTTCAGATCAGCCAGAACCATGGCAAGTTAAATAAATTGGTAATCCACGCATTCATTGCTCATCAATGGAATTCCACAAGCTGCCACACGTTCCCATTCATAATGATCATTTTGGGAGAACAGCTTTGGAGGGAGGCCTGAAGTGACAAGATGTCAGTGTTGACCACTTGGCAAATGGCAACTTGTGCTGCTAGTTACTTTAATTGCCCTGTCAACGCCACTGAACAGCATTGGACCAACAGATGGACCAACATTGCCACCTCGGCGGGCGAAAAAAAACGAAAATGTGCTTGCAGTAAACATTTCTAATGAATACTTTGCCTACTTGTTCAATATATAAAATAAATCCAAATACAAATCGTTACATGCGAGGGTCAGAACGGGTATTTGACGTAATATGCGGTGCGACATTTCAAAAGGACTTTACTCACCTGCATACCTGTTGGGATTACCTGGTGTGTGCGCACAGAATTGTATGCGCACTGTGGTAAGTTGACACTAGTGAGGTTCAGGTGAGCACACAATGACTGCTGAATGCGGTACGGTAACGTTTAGTGTGGAAGCAGAAAACGCACATGAAACACATGCAACTAGTCAACGTTAGTTATATTTAGTCAAATGGAATGGAGACAACATGCTGGATGAATGGACACGTGGAAATTACAAGGAAAGACAAACATGATATGATGACATACATGATGTCAAGAATCCGTTTGCTGAAATATTCCTGGATGGATCAAACGTACTGCGTGCAAGCAGCAAAAAAAAAAAGATGTTAGCTTTTAACAAAGTTAGGCTATTTGTAACTATGGGTATTAAAAAAAGCCCCAGGCAGAGACATCTAATCGCAAGTGCAACTGATAATTGCACACCAAATGATCTATGAGCTGCTTGTAAAAGTCTAGATGAAATGAGCAGGATTTTGATCATCAGGAAAAATGTAAGGCTTTTGAAGTGTCAAATATCTATAAAGCCATAAAAAATCCATATTTTATTCAATCCACATTATGGAGGACGACCAAAGCCATATGTGTGGCAGGTTTAAGTCAAGGATTCCTACACCAACCTTAGATGTACGTTAGCCTCGGTTTTCCATGTTGTCTTTTGGAATAATGTAAATTAAAAGCACATTTGAACCATCCCCATATTTCTGTATTAAGTCCCATGCATGATGAACGTGAGATGATGAAAGAAAAACAAACTATTTCATACCAAAATGAAACCAAGCACCTTACCATATCATCAGCCAATGTTTTTATGTGTATGTTCTGTTGGAGGGAGGGCAGAGTGTGAAAAAACAAGATCCAACAGACAGCAGAGCAAACGCTTTGTATCCCACAGGAGGCGCTCACACATGTACAGTGTCCTCTGGTTACCGTCTCATTTCCCCCCCTCACAATCCCAATCGACTCTCAAGTAGACAAATCAACTTGTTTGCACCAGAACAGGCGTAAAGGATGTGGTGCTAAATATTGGATCCACGTTTAGAACAAGCCCGGTTTAATTTTACATTTTCTTTTTGTTTTCCAATGACAGTACATGAGTACATGCCGGACACTAAACATGTGTAGGATGCGACAAAACTCCATGATTACAGATAAGAGGGTTTGTATGCATGTAAAAAGGAAAATGTGTGCTCAAGAGATCTCAAACAGATTGGCTCTAACCTGCACCTCTCTCTCTCTCTCTCTCTCTCCCTCTCCCTGTGTGTGTGTGTGTGTGTGTGTGTGTGTGTGTGTGTGTGTGTGTGTGTGTGCGTGCGTGTGTGTGTGCATCTCCATCCGCCGTCGCCGTGGGCAACGCCGAGCGAGCACTCAAACCGATCGGCGGCTTTGTCCGCCGTCGATCGACAGTTGGGAGATAAAGCGATGAGCCACGGAGAAAAACACAGCTTCAGCTCCTATGCGCGGGTGTCCAAGCTGTTATTTAAAGTCAGGGTTACAGATATCTCATGTTCATTCGGCACGCCGAAGAGGACGAGCCAGGTGCCCCTCACTGTCGTTCGCGGCGTTCAGAAGAGCGGCGCGACTTCTCACAACATCAATCAAACTAAGAATTTGACCCGTGCAACAACTTTTTCCCCCACTTCCAGCTCAGAGAGTATGTATCATTAAGCCCAGCGTTCTCTTGAAGTCTAAAACTGCGTGAAACGATAGCTAATTTTCAAACGCAGTGCTTAAACATTTTCTAATCAATTTAACAACAATCAAACCACTGTTTGGTTAATTGCCTTGACTTGAGGGCCTTTCCCTGCCCATTATCTTGGCAACATCGCAACAATGCAATTTAACATCTAACAATTAAGCGTGGATGTCCTCTGGGCTTCTCCCGGTTATTAAAGTAAACTTTTTCATCATAATAAATGTTTATTACCAAACGCATATTCCTCTAAATAACCTAATCAAATTAGCTCTGGGTCCCTCCTTAATCAAATATTATTATGACTCCATGCAGATCTTGAAAAATAAAACACAAGAGCAACATTCCAGAACTTGAGTCAATTTGGGGACACAAAAGCAAACCAGTTTGCACATTTGATGACACAAAATGATAAACTTATATTAGATAAACTAATTTAGATAATAGCCTTTCAGTGGGTGTCACAAAACAAGATTGACAAAAAGGACAAACTTTGTTTCAAATTGGCTCCCATTGCAGCGCTTTTAAATAGCAACGCCTGTTATTCCCAACCAATTTAACTAGACCATCTGTACGTCATTTTAACTCACTCACTGGAACTATCACTATAAAATCAGTAGCCACGATGCCTCTGTAGAACGAGTTTCGAAGGAAATTAGGTTTTATTTTAATTAGTTCTAATAATAACACAGGATTACTGGGAGTTGGCAGCAATGCGCTTGTTAACAGTTTTCGGCAACTTCATAAAACTATCTTGTGTCCCGGTTTAATGAAATGCGTGGTTCCGCTAGAGCCGAAGCGGTGAGCTGCACTCACACCTTCTTCTTTTTTTTTTGCCAAATTGAAGAAGAAAAAAAAAAAGAAAAAAAGACCATCAAGAAATGTGGGAAATGGTGCGAACTTGATAATTATCCTTGTACACTATCGTATTTGCTACCCGCAAGGTGTTCATTAGTTTTGGAGAAGAAAAAAAATCCGCAGCTATTTGTTGCTTATTCAGGAACTAACCGTTATAAACACACTACACTGCCTAATACCTATTTGGCACATTCACCGTTTTCGCTCTCTGTTGCATTAAGTGGAGTAAACAACCAACAATTCAGGGCAGGAGGACAGGCGTCGCTTCCCGCTACGAGGCGATATACCATTAACCCATCGAAAACAACAGGGGCTGTTAGACACAGACGCTGTACAAAACTCACTCACTGCACTTTACGTCAAACAGCACAAACAGCAAAAGACATAAAGAGCTACTCGCAAACAACTTGTCATTCTAACAAGGGCCAACACACTAAATGCTGTGCGTGCCGTTTATCTGCACTTTATTTCACTCATATTTGTTTACGTTCCAGTGATGCATTAAATAGTGTTGATGCATAATGTGCAAGATGATACAAGTTATACACAAACTTCGTAGCCTCAGTCAGAAGTCACATCTAAAAAGGACACACGAGGGAAACGCCTACGTTGTACACCCTCGATTATTCACACTCTAATCCCGCCAATGCAGTATTGGGCTGTGCACGTCTATTTATTTGTATGCATGGCCCATTGCAGATAATTCGCAATAGAACATTTGTTTTCCTATTTTCCAACAAAAAGAATAGACGAAGCAGCACGCTGCACACACCAGGCGGGGGACCGCGGTTTCTGTACGAACAGTTGCTTGGAAAACTTGGGGCGGCCAATTTGCCACAGCTTGTGAACATCACAACACCCTAAAGCACAGTAACAGCAAAGACAATGCAGGATGCAGAGACGCATAGCGTGATCGCAACACACCTTGAACTCCCAGAGCTCTTTCTGAGTCAGCAGAGTGAACAGAAGTGATGATACATTTTACCAACAGCTTACCATAAATAAAAGGGAGAACCGTGTGTACACAAATCCTAAAAAGGAGTGGAGACTAAAACGTGTTGCTGCTCGTTACAAAATGACAGGAAAGGCACCCCGCTTTTGGTGGTTGTTCCTTGACCTTTCGATATGGTGCATCTGAGCGCTCACTTAAAAAAAAAGGTGTGGCACCCTGTCCAGAGTACGTTTAAAAAAATGAAGAAGAACTGGCAAACTGCCAGTAACATCCATCCATCTTCAAAGCCGCTTATCCTTCACACAGGGTCGCCGCTGGAGTCAATCCCAGCTAACATCGGGCGAGACACGGGTTACACCCTGGATTGGTCACCAGCCAACTGAAGGCTGAAAGTGATAATCAAAAAAAAAAAAAAAAAGAAATTATATAATTGTTCTTTGCGTCATCTGATGACTTTGCGTCTGGAGCAGCGGCATCAGGCGGCACCGAATACCGGCCGAGTAACTGAGAATCACTTCGTCTAAACGAAGTCTTCTCATTGGCTGCTTGTACACCCAGAGACGGCTGCCACAGTAACATTTATCCTTCTCTGTAACACTCATCAAATTATTAATCTTCATGTTTACCCTTTCCAAGCAGAAGAGAAGGGAAAAGAGCCCCAAAGACACGCCGGAGCCGCCTTCCCAGTGAACTTGTGCGCCCCGTGGTTGTGACATGGGAAGTCGTGTTCACAATAAGCGCGGCGTTCAAAGGCTGAACCCGTGAGAACACTGCTGCTAGGCAACGGCAATATTACGGCTGAAAAGAGGTGCAAGCGTGTAGTACAATTCCGAAAATGCAAAGGCATGATGTCCGAGGGAAAGGATGAGCCTGCTGTGAATTTCCAAAGACATTATAAGAAATGACAAAAGAAAATGTGGGAAAACACCAAAATATCTTCCGTGGCCTCCAAGTAGTTTTCAGCAAACTTGTGACAATTACAAAAAAAAGCACCTGACATTTTATGACATCCAAACTGTATTTGGGGCGTCTTTATCCATTTAGAATCTGTGTACCTTTAAAACTGGCATTTTGGCTGGCAGGTAGAAATAAAAAGACCTTTTTTGTTCACACTGTGCAAATAATTATTTCAGAGCATTAAATTATATTAAACATCCATTTCATCTGCAATAATCCTATTTATACCAACTTTGGTAGATGTGCCTAATTCTTTTTAGCTTTCCCAAGAAAGTGCTCTTCCGTTGTCTGAATAGAGTGATAGAGTGAAAAATACCAGAACATTTCACCCTCAAACAGGCTGCATTTTAAATTCAAATGTTTTTGTCTCAGGAAGCGGCTGAAAAATCTGTTGTTCTTCAGCATATCAGAACGTGGTTCATGATTGTCAAAAGGAGTGCACAGTCCTCCACGCTGTGCCACCCGTGGGGCACCATGTTCCCGACGCCGCAGGTAGCATCACTAAAATGCGAATGCAGAAGATATTGTGGACCCGGATTTCTTACGTTCACAACACAACACAGTGTTTTTGGCTGACTTGGATATTCAGGCCGAATCGGAATCGGAGAAGGCCAAAGCTCAAATTGCCTTCCGGTGGCAACAAAAAAGGGAATTATTCGGATGCAATGAGCGTCGGCACCGGCAGTTTTTTGCTAGATGTTGTCGGCGACGACAGCGCAGCAAGAGGCAGCCATTTTTGGGTCATTAAATCCATGAAAGTTCTTTCCTCCTCCCTCGTGCTGGAGACCTTTAACGGCAGCTGGACGCCAGGGAGAAGCAGTGGGGGAAAAGACTTTAGACGGGGGATATTTATATTATCTTGCTTGGCGAAAATAACGATTTTTCAGAGTCCATGTGTGGATCGTGTGGAAAGCCGGTCTAATGGTTTTGGTGAGTTTCATTGTCAGTTTATTATTGTTTAATTATCAGCCAATTTCCCGCTCACAAGGAATGCACCCTGGTCCACGTGGGCACAGCAAGTACAATAAGTGGGAGATGTTACCCTTTAATAATATGCCAGCAATGCAAAACCTGCAAACCTGCAATGCTCATGAACATATTCACATAATCACAATACGTATGCTGAAATGAAATGTCATGAAGGTCAATTTAATGTTAGATTCACAAGTTTGTCTCTAGTCATGTTAAAAATAAGGAGTCTCATATGAGCTGCTCTGACTTGCAATTAATATGAAGACATCCACACACACCTCTGTCTGCGAGTTAGTGAAGTGGATTCAAAGTTAGCTTAGACATGCAGGAAGCTAACGTTAAAAACAACCACGGACGAGGCCTCTGATCCCGCCACAATAAAATCGATCAAACACAAACACCACATTCGCACACTTGTTCTCTACTGGATCAAAAGCAATTTTAAGCTATTCTAAATAAATTGGATTAAGTCAGATCCCGTCTTGACTCATTCCACGTACTATAAAACATTTCAGAACACTAATAACGAATTGAAGAAAAAAAGAAAACAAAAAGGAAAAACAAAAGAATGCCCAGGGTTTCTGAGAGTGCCTTTAAAAGGGCATGACGCTCTGGTAGTCTCATTTTTTTCAGGAGAGTGCTGGTACTGTTTACAGTTTCCTAAAACAGCAACTATTGAAAAAGAGAAGAACACAATGGGCAGCAGAGCGCACATTTCAATGGCACCACACCGGATGACCCGACCATGTGACTGCCCTCGGGTCATCACGGCCTCTCTTTAAATAATGCGTGCATTACTCTACCATTGAGGGGTGGCCGTGACAAACAGCCGCTACAAACGTCGAGGCGAGAATGAAAGGTTGGGAATGTGGGCAAAGGGGAGGTTTTCTTAAAAAATTGCGTATGACATCACGGAGAAATATAGAATATACCTACAGCGTGTTGTATATTATCATCTATTTGCAATGAAGCTACTATTAAGCATTGTTCACATAAATACAACTGCTTTTTACTCAAATTGCTTACTTGTATCCGTCACTGAGTCTGAAACCTCTGTGACAAAATAGAAATATAGAAAAGACGGCTGATGACGTCCCAGTGTCGAACCTTTTTCATTAGACATGTACGAGGCAGCGCTTCAAGTCTGTGTTCAGCCAGCCAGTCGTGCTTATGCACTGACCTCTTTTCACAGTGTCCCACATTACATGAACAGCTTTACTCAATAAATCCATTTTACAATTGAATGATTAAATTCCCCAGTTGAAATATTCTGAGTGTGCTCGCTTCTCTCAATATACTGCTAGGAAGTCTCGCTTCTCTGACATTGTTGATATTCTACTGCAAATCACAGAAAAATGTCCCGTATTTGCAACTGTCAGCGATGTCAAAAAATAAAAGCGGGAATCTTGCCGTCGACTTAATTAATAGTGAACTGCAGCGTGGCACTGACGAGGACAGACACGCCTTCTCATCAAAGAGGGGAGCATTGCAGTCCGTCAACACCGTACAAGTCAGAGAGCGAGGAAGCCCATTCATGCTGGCCGACATCAAAACACCGTCTACCGCACAACTGTGACAAAACACAGAGTTCACTCGGTCATTATTACTAAAGATAAAACTTCAAACCATCAAGATACAATCATGCTTCTTGTTGTCAGTGCTTCCACTGTGTGAGGAAACTATTCTCCACCACTTCCTCCCTCCCTCCAACTTCCCGAATGCCAATAAAACTCCATATGCGGCTCGTTTCCTGCCTTTTTCTCGCGCGTCTCCCGGACGCGGCGGCGGTTCACGTTCAATCAACGTGCGTGAGCAGCAGAAACACAAACTTGTCGGCCAAACAGGAGACAGTCAATTTAGAACAGCCGGAAGTGTGTCGCACGCCGAGAACCTGCACTAACCGCACGCTGACACGACCTGAAGCGACCCCGCAGGTCGCCCTAAAGCTCATACAGAAAAGCATCAAAGGCTTCAAATACCACAGCTTCTAACAGCAGTCGGCGAGGGAGCCATTAAACATGACTCTCAAGGAGATACTGTCAAAACTGTCGAAAGGTCGACAACACCGTCGCGCAGCAGATTACTTCATTCTGACACTTTCAACATTGAAAGTGTGTGATGTGTAAAAAAGGTTATACATGCTTGTTTCTGGTTGAATAACAACATCATTTTAAGTGTGTTTGCATTTAGCTGAAGTGCATCATTCAAGCGTTTCATAAGTTTTTGTCTACACAAATAAAAAGCAGTGCCTCCCTTTCCACTAACTGAAGGCTGGTCCTATTCTTTAAAAGTCTCAAAGTTGGACAGGATATTTGTGAGTGTCAAATGTTTTAGCTTGAGTTGACACCGGGTGTGGTCCGCTTGTAATGCACTACCTGGCATGCTAACGCGAGCTAGCTTCAGGTTAGCTTAGAAATCGCTGTGGGTCCAACAAAACGCGGAGCTGCCAACGCAGCAGTTATTATGATATTCATAGTTATTGTTGTTGAAATGTTGGCAGTTATTCGCTTCTAAAAACCTCTTAATAGGCGTAACGATGAAGCGCTGTCATTTAAATCAATGAGTTATGTTTTGGTGATGGTCTGTAACAATTTGTGCACATTTCTGCTACCAAAAGACAATCCCTTCCAGAGAATACACCCCAACGTATATATTCTTCCCATTTACACCAACCGATCCCCATGCATCATGATCATTCCATGGATCGGTCGAGGGTCATGTATACTTGATAACAGTTACTGTAAATATAAAACTACGGCTCACACCAGCTCCTTTTTTTTTTTTTATTAGGGCATTATCCCAAAGTATAGCAACAAACAAAAGAAAGGTTTTATACGACCTGTGTCTCTAACACATTGGTGTTTTTTAGTGTCCTCGGCTGTGTTGAGTATCTACATTCTGGGCCCGAAGCCCGAATGGTACTTCTGTGATGTCATCCTGCCCGGTGACTTGTTAAACCAACACACAGCTTTCACCGTTTCTCCTCTAAACACTGATTTGGACTTTGCTGAAACCAAACGGATCCAGTGTCTTCTACTTTGCGTACCAGCCGTGCAAATACTACCGTACTCTTCGGCGTGTAGACAGACGCGTTACGACCTCTCCATTGATCTAGTTTATGAAATATTTCCCCTTGTGTTTGGAACACATTCTCACAAACTACATTACATGTCCGGAGTGAAACACGCTGTAGGCCTTTTATGGTCAAAACTATAAATAGCCGAGTAATATTACTCTGCTTATTGTCAGTATGGAATGACCTCATGAGGTAATCAACCTCTGAATCTTGGAACACAAACTGAATGTTTTGTGCAATTTTCACCAATCAAAACTAGCCTGTGTTCAGAGGAAATATACCTTCACGCGTGTACACGTATATTTACATATCTGAAAACAACAGGGGAGCTGTAGTTTAAATAGGGGTTGGTGTAAACATAAGCGGATCGTGTCCCCACCCAAGGGTGAGTGATGACTTCCTCTCCCGAATTCCGTGAAGCGATTTCTTCGGAGCAGAGACAGCTCAGGCTTCCTTTGGCTCGGACTACTCGGGCCGGAGTATTGAGCACCAGGGAACGGGCCTGGGAACACTCGAGAAACGAACAGCAATGATCTCACAGAGCGGTTTGCCGAGTGCTTATGTCATCCCGGCTGCCTCGCAAGCAAATTAGAAAACTTGCGAGGCAGGACATTCAATCGGTCCAGCAGGCGGTGGTTTGGACTTCACGAGACAACACCCTTTGGGAGCTTGGGGAGTGGTGGACGTCACTTTAGTCCATTCTGGAGGGTTTCCTGTCCAGCAGCTAATAAGAGACACACTTTCCTTTGCCTGAACGTTGCTGAAACACAACCATTGGTTAGAGGGTTTTACCTAAAAAAAAAAAAAAACAAGAGCGGCACTGTTTCTCTCATTATGTCGAAGATTTAGGAAAAGTCAGAGCAACAAAACCTGTGGAAACCTCTGAGGAATTATTGAAGCTATTATAGACCAGCTTCTACCTCAATGCAACTTGGCTCATTGGTCACTTTCTAGAAAAGTAAACGGACATATCAACTGGCCATAATGTGAATCAACACTATTACTAGTAAATTTGTCTGAAAAGGTCAACTTTAACTAAGCTTTCCATGCTGAGAAATATGGAAAAGCGCTTACGATGATCGACAGACAACTATTTAGTTTCTTCTCAGGCAAAACTACTGGTTCCTACAGCTGCTCAGAGTGTCTACGTGCACTTACAGTAATGTTGTTTAGATCTACAGTTTTACTGTGGAATGTTGAAAGGTCGTCAGGTCACACAACAATCACAGGATCCCTTATCAGAAAAGAAAATCCATTTAGTCGGCCTGCAGGTAAAGGGAGGGACGACGCGAAGGGGCAAACTTTTTGTTCAACTAAGCAATCGCACAATGCTTTTGCAATTAAATGTGTGTTTCAGCCCATCACGACTTGTCAGAAGGTTGTGATTGATCTAGACTCCATTCGGGATCCAAGACCACACCTGCAGCACACGACAGTCCACCGAGTCGCGGTCTCCTTCCAAACAATGACGGGCATGCAAGAATAGCTCGATGACACCGTAGCTCCAATAATTCAGGCTCGAACTTGCCCGCTTTCTAAATAAGCCCGCCCCTCCCTCTACAGTAACTATTGAACGAGGCAAAGCCAACAGAGAGCCATTTCCTATCTAATAGACAACGTCCTCCCGTAATCTGTCATTTATTGAGCTGGTAATAATGCCCGGGTCCGACATAGCACACACTTTATCAATGACACGCGCTCTTCATAAAACCAACAAGAACCGCGCAGATATCAAATGACTCATATCAATGAGTCATCTCAAACTTTGCATCTCAGCAAACACCCAGAAGCGCAACTGTCACAACAAGAAACAAGAACGCCCCGCAACCGACTTTCAGGGGAAGTTACTGATGATCACGTGATGCACTGAGTGCTTTGAGAACTAGAGGTGTAACTCTATCCCCTTTTCCTCAGCTGTAACAGCCATTAGCTGCTCAGTATTGGGCTACATTAAATAGTAATGATAACAACACATTGATGTTGTTCGACAATATCGTGTTTACTAACCGTACACGAGCTGTGCATCAACTTTGTTTTAATTTCATTATTATACTGACTGACTACAAACTGTGAGACTACCAGAGAGGAACATATTTCAGTGCAGTGTGCCACAATAATTTAGTTTTTTGGCACAGCAACCAATGTTCAAGCAGCTGTGTGAATACTCACCAGCTTTTTGTTTTTACCCTCGTCCTCGCCGGACTTCTTTTTGGAGGGTTTATTCGGGTCATCTCCGCCGCTCGCTTGATCCATCTCTAATTCTTAAAGTTAGTTCCTCTCCAGAAAGACTTCGACCTTTCTCAAAAAGTTGGCAAACTCCAGCAGTAAGTTTTGTTTTGCTGTTTGTTTGTTTGTTTGTTTGTTTGTATTTAAAAGGGAGATAAAAAAAAAGGACAGCAACCCAACTCTTAAAAGTTTAGGTCTTTTCAAAATCCATTCCGGTTGTGAATTAATTCAAGTTAACCGCTTCCGAATAGTTCCCGGATAGGAACCAGCGGTCGAGGCGGCTTGTGGAAGAAGAGGTGTGGTAGGAGAAAGGTCCGGATGAGGCGGTCGGTCACTTCACAGCGGGTCGGGGCTTCCTGAAATGATCACAATAGTATACAAACAATTTATAGGTACACAGAGACAAGGACTTGGGCGTTGGGTTGTTTTCCCGAGCTGTTTTATCATGTGAGGCGGTAGACAGGAGTTGCATTCAGGGCATATGGTGAACGGTGACAGGGATGTAAACAAACATTTAGGAGGAAGCTTTAGTGAACGGAATATTTAACAAAAAACAAAAAAGTCCACTGTGGGTTTTCTTTACGTTCACTGACCTGTGGGTTTGGACACGTCTAACGTTACATTTTTTGGAAGAAGTCAACTTGCATTCCTGTAACTTAACATTATTGTGACCGACAAGAAGAGTTTTCATCGCTGTCGGGATGCAGAGGCGGAGAGTTTGACGTGCGCAGACAACGATGTAATTTAGCGTACAAACCGTCGTCCTTAACATGAATGAATGCACAGTTATTGCAGTAGTGGAAATCACCGTTGTTCTTTCTTTTACTTTGCAGGGCTGTGCAGTTAGCCGGGCTAGCATAAACAGACGACCGTAACCTGCCGAATAAATCGCGCCTTTTGACCGTCACCGTAGAAGAAAACACATACAACACCGCGCTATAAATTACACAAAAAGCAGTTTATAAAACGTTAAAGAAAAACTCACAAAATCCCATCCAAAGCTTACATTAGCAACCAAGCATGATTCCCAGGCCCACGGTGATTCCGCCCTCCCGGATTCTGATTGGCCATTGAGAAGAGCGAGGATTCAGGACAGCTGTCACTATTGGTCAGATTTGTTACAGTCATCGCGTTGGCGTGGCGTCGAGGGGGGAGGAGACTGTGTGACGTAGCAGTCCGTCCGATCTCGCAGCGGGCGGATGGGACTCATCCGGTTGCAAGAATAGATCTCTGAGTGTGTTACGAAAGAGCGACTGCAGGATAGGGAGCCAGGCGGGAACACACCCTGACTGTTGGCGTTCGTGCGTGCGTGCGTGCGTGCGTGCGTGCGTGCGTCTGATGCATCCCATATCATTTTATGTGTGAGATAACAACAGCTGGCATCATATAGTAATCAAGTTCCATAATAGAGAGAACATATTGGCTTTGCTTTAAGTAAGAAGGACATTTTTGATTAAAAACAATACGTTTGACATGTTTTGCTTAAATAGACAAGAGTTAATTATCCCACCCTCATTCGAAAGACGTTTTAGGTCCCAGTCAAATAATAGTCGAGCAAACATACACGTCTGTAGAATCAAAAATATTTTTAAAAACATGGTTGTACAGTTGCATTGCTAAAACAAATTGGGTTTTATTGCTGTTCAAAGTGTGTGCTTCAGCATCCTGGTGGAATGATGTTCTATCGTTGTGTCTGATGGTTCAAACGCGCTTTAATGAAGACAAGAGATTGTGCCCTTGTCAACAGGAAGAACAATCAAAACATATTTCTCTGCCCTTTTGTTGGGAAGACGTGGACGGAATGATTTGTCTACTTATAGAGTATGTGTCCACTAGTCTGAATGCCCCACAGAAACACGCAGAGTAATCCTTTAACCGTCCTGGTGTGTTGGGAAACAAATAGATTTTAACTTCACGTTGAAATGAATTTAATTTATTTTGTCTGATCACTAAGAGGTGTTGTGACACACTATATGACTCTTCAAATGTTTTCTCCATCATCATTCTTCTTGTCTACCAACACATAAACAATTTCATTATTGAAAATATTTCAGGAGCTAAAATGCAGCCTGCGTCAGACATGTAAACTTTCACAATTTCCTTCTCTTTCACAACATCTCACTTCTCCAAATCAAGAAAGCGACACTGTGAGACTCACACGTTACATGTGTTATGGGGAGATCACAGTGTTGATCCAACCACAACATGACAAAACTAAATAAATAAAGCTCACATGTCAGTCTGTCCATTTGACCACCATGTGCAAGCAGTTCGCTGTAAATTAAACAGATCTCTTATTTTGCATAATTTCCCTGACGAGAAGACTAAGAAGACTGAAGACATAGTGCAAGAGGATGTCTCCAAAATACAAAAAAAAGAACCTGGAGTCAACTCATTTAGATTACAAAGAAACGCATGACTCGTTATAGATAAATAAAAAAATTGGGAAAAACTGGGAAAAAAAAAATTGGGAAAATTCTTTTGACCTTGTAATGCCGCAAAATGAAACATGAAACATGTCGTTTCTAACTACAAAGGCACTCGAGGAAAGTGCAGATTTCCGATTTTGATTAATCTTTTTGAGAGCTTGAATGTCCATATAAACATGTATGCACAAGTAGATGTGATCTATGCCCGGTTCAAGCTATAATCCTGCAAAACCATTTAGAATCAACGTCCACTGCAGGGAGGAAGAACTATACTGAAATCCTTCTTTGGACTGAGATAGTGACCTTTAGAGTAGAAAATATGACAGCAAAATTGGCTTTTACGAACAGTTGGTGTGCCGATTCTGCCTGGTGACTTTAAAAGTAAATGTCCATTTCCAGTAAACGCTGTTAAGCATTTTGGTCCATATTTTTTATTTTCCTCTGCATGATATCATGTTTGGGTCCAGCTGCTTCGAACCAGCTCCGAACATTAAATTGGGTCATTCCGTTTTCCATCTGCCCATGTTGGGCCAATGCTGTCCACTGTTGGGTTGGGCCGGTTGGATGTATTTGCATATTTAGAAAACTGCAGCAAAGCAGTGCTTTGTGAGTGTGACCACGAGGGTACTGCACAATACCTTTCTGAACAATTACAAACATTAAAATAGATCAATCTGAGAGCGTTATTAACAAAACCATTGCACTAATAGTGTTTATCTCTGCTACAGATGATGTCCAATCAATTTTCCTAATTGTTAAACAGTCAACAGAAAATAAACACGCAGTAGGGAAGCGGATTCCGCAGCTCATGAATAACATCTTGTATTGTGGGTTGCTTGTGCTAATCCAGTGTTAATCCAAATGCCAGCGATGTACTAGTAATGACCCTGGTGAGCCTGTGTCTATTTTTTGGGTAGATAGCATTCACTGCAGTCAACATTCACTTGGAAGCTCTATAATTAAATTCAGGCAGCTGCTCTGGATGTGGGACATCATTTTCCCAAGAGTCATTATTCCATTCAGACATGACTGACCATGGCCCTTAAATAGGAGATAGTCCATGATAATAAACATAAGGTCGGAATACTTATGTACGTGTTGTTGAACGCTTTCCCATTGGTGTCATTCTCCCCACTGCACGGGTTGCGCTTTGCTGAGACCCGGAAAGAAGGAAACTACCCACATTCATTTAAAGCTGGGTTGAAGATGGTTGGCATCTCACATAGCCTGTTTTAATCAAAAGGGCACTCTGGCAGTGCTAATCATTATATATATTTTTTAAATGAACCCGGTCTGACTGGGGCCGGTTGAGCCGTTCGGCAAAAAATGTTTCCTATATTTACTGTTCACATCCTATTAACAACTGAAGCTCCCTGCATGCTGTGCACATGCTACGCAGAACCTCCCCTATTACACTAAAGCAAGATATCAGACTTTCGTGGGCAGCAACGTCAAAGACCACTGTGTTATGACCTCAGAGATGAAAGAGAAATTACTTGTAAATTATTCATTGCCCTCCCCTCTCCCCACTGAACTACAAGGCAGCACCACACTCTTCTCTCTGAAAAAGCTCACTAGAAACTACAGACAAACTCTACTCAGTGCCAAACATAAACAAATCACTTTAATAAACTATGCACATGCATACGCACATTTTATTCTGGCTTTGCTTGGCTCTGGTTTTCTTTCACAGTGCATTCATTAGATAAGGGCCTTTAAGTCCTATTGCAAATTTGTTTATTTTCATATGAAGCTAAAAGAATGTAGAAAATTCCAAAAGGATAGGAGAGAAGTGAACATTTTTTCTGTTACCATCCTTTTACAATACCAACTATTTTTTTCTTGTGTCAACTGTTCAATTTTTAAAATTGATTCATTGCAGAGGAGAAACACATCAAAAGACAAGATACAACAGCATAAGCGTTTTCATTAAGCCTCCACTAACTAAACATCGGTTGATTTACCTGTTGCCACGGAAGCCAGCTACGCTCGTGCGCTGCTGAAAGGCCACTTTGAAACCTTGCTCGTGACAAGAAAGAGTCAATCGCAACAAAGTGTCTAAGGAGGAGTGTGTCACTTCTCAATACGAATGCAGTGGAGACTCTCAGCATACATCTTTATAAGGTGAGTTCATGAACAATATTATCTTACTTATCTTATCTGTTAACATCGACCATAAAACAACGTCAAGGATGAAGACCTCTGCTGTAACTAATTGATGTGGCACATGCTCCAGCTGAAAAAGAAACCTGGGAGGTATAGATTATGGAACAGTTGGATGAAAAGAACTGCTTGTTTGTTACAGGTAACAGCTAATTTAGGAATTTACTGGTTTAACTGCAAATAAGAAAAAGCAACACTTTTACTCAAGCAGTCATTTGGAACACACACAGACACAAACACGTTTTTCCTGGCAAGACCAGGCCCTCGTTGCATCCAAGCGGTGGGAAAGGTCAGGCATTACGGTTCACCAATAGCTGGAAATGTAACTCACATTACGCAACATTGACTGTGTTGTTGGTTAAATAAAAACACATGCCAGAGCAATCAGTAAGGACATCTCCTGTCACCTGTTCCACAAGTCTTTCCAAACAAACCTTTATCAACTCTAGTATTTCCCTCAGTCACACTTACTTGACCTTTGAAAATATAAGGATGCCAAGGGATAAAGGCAATCAGAAGCTCCTTGCTTACAGTGTAAATATTTAGTTAAGCTTCTGCAAAAAGATTGGAGATGCTGAAAAAAACATGGAAATACTGTAAAAGAAGCTTTCAAATGTCTTTTTTTATGTTGTGTGTGTTAGAGAGCCATTTCACCCACTCTTCATGTAAAAGTGTTCCAATCCCAATCTAAGTGACATTGAGTGGGTTGAATAAAGAGTAGAAGAAAGAGTGACACGCAACTCAACAAGCGGCTGCACTTATAAATTAAATTGCAGGACCCGTGCAGTAAACAACTTCCCTCTCCATCCGTAATCGCCTTCACCACGACCAGGACCCATTGTTCAAGCCGGGCAGCAAATGAATGCAGTACAGGACATGTTTCCTTTCAAATGGGTGCAGCCAGGAGCGGCACAAAGGCGCAGTACCTTGCAATAGTTCTACTTGGCACTTGAAACAACTTAAAAGTACTTGTAATTACTCATTTACAACTTGTCGGTGCCCATAGGTGACGGTGACCTTAATTCAGGTAATAACCGGCAGATTTGCAAAATGTTCACCACTTTCTGTGGAGTTTCCATGTTGATTTTTATTGCCCCTGCAGGGGGCTTGTGCTTCCTTTAAGTACGTGATTTAGGTTGACAATCTGCACAGGGCTGACCTAGCCCATCAGCGAGAAGTTATGTTCCTCAAAATGGCTCCAGTCATTCATTTTAGGAATAATTTTCTGAAGTCTCTTTAATTAGAAATCATTTAACACTCAGCATTATTGCCAAAACCACCTGGTAATTAAAATGCTAATTCAGGCAGGAAGTAATTGTTGCAGACAGACCTGGAATCCCCAAGATGACAGCAAAGACATATTAGAAATGCCCCCCCCAATACAAAAGGCGCTTGGGATTCAGGTATATGAGAGTAGGTGACCGGGTCCAAAATACAATAACCTCTTTTTTTAATACACAAACTGGCTCATGCAGAAGGTCTCTTCACAAGCTGGTCAAGTAATCCCTAACCCCCATTTATATTTAGCACTCAAACATTACCGAGTTCACATTAATATTAACTTCAGCCGATTCAGCTGATCGCTTTACCATTTGCATTTCTGCACTTGGTATGCACGCTGATACTCCACACAACTCTTCCGTCATTCAGAAACCCTGTGGCCATGTGCCCCTGACCAACGCATGTAGTCTTCAAATGCTCTGCTGGCAAAGAAGCAGAAGCCAATAGTTTTATGGTCAGAACTGAAATTTGAAGAAACAAAACTGCAAGAATAGCCAGCAATAGTATGTAATACATATATGTAGATTAGCCCTTTTGTGATACGCTTCTACTTGTATGTAAATCCAACAGTCCAAATCAATCCCAGAAGATCTTCCTTATAATGTAAGATGGCCCTTAGAAATCATGATGATGATGATGATGATGATAATGATGATGATGATGATGATATTCCTCTATGGATTTCCATGGAGGGAATTTGTGTGTTGTATGGCAGAAACAGTGTGTGGGCAATGTGCAATAGTCCACATGAGTGGCGTGTAGGAGGAAAAGGTGGGGCGAGTAGACAGTTACACTGCTTTTGTGAGGAGGTGTGGGTGTGGTATCGGCATGGTGACAGACTGTGGCCTCCACTGTTGTTACACAGTCGGGCGGCAGCGGGCACAAATGAGCGTCTGAAGCGCTCCGTCCAGCTTTTCAGTTGAATGAAGCGAGAGTCAGCTCTCCCGGTGCCCTCACTTCTTCACCGAAAGGGGGGAGAGGGATTGTCCAGGATGGCTCTGAGTTTGAGCCTCACCCACTTCTGACCCACTCCGGTTCAGACTGTCCAGCTCCGGACCCAACACAGAGGTGGAGTCCCTCACCAGCTTGTTAAGTTTGTCGGCATCTTCCGACCTGATTGGCCCAACCCCAGCACACCACAGCAACGAAGCAGGCTCTGGCTGCCACAGACTGGAGTAGTTAACTGCCAATACAATCCACACTAAAATACAAGGAGAGAATGTCAAGGTAAAATTGTTATATTCCCTTTTTATTAGTTTTGAGTGCTTTGAGCCTTTGTGTAGAAATGCCAAGATGCCTGTAAAAGATTATGCAGCATACAATAACTACAAAGAGGATAATAGAGACACGAGTTCCAATACTAGTGCACTCATCTGAAACTGGAAGCTGCAGAAAATACCCTGTAAAAGCAGTAACACAGTGGCACTCACACACAGCGGCATGACAGATAACTCAGACCCACATCCAAGGAATCCAGAGAAAGCGCTGCTGAACCTGAGCCCGTAATGCAATTCCACGGTTCGTACTGTACAGAGGTTGCATTGTGTGGGTGTTTTGCATCCAGGACCAGCATGACCCAAGTCTATCAATGACATATTCCCCTTCCTGTCATGAATTATAGATAGCCATACTGTTTCTCTTAAAAGGAAAGTTCCTGGAATATAAAATAGATATTCGGTTGAACGTCCCTTCCATGAGTAAGGGTTTAAACCAAATGCCCACCGAGCCATGTGGTGCACGAGGAGAAACCACATGAACGACGTAGAAACCAATAAGGTACACAACAAGCCTCTTGGTACAAACCATCTGACGGTTTGTACCAAGAGGCGTCAGTTCAGGTAGACAGAAAGTATGTCAAATCCAATCTACAGGGAAGGGCCCCTCTCACGACCTTTACTCCCCAGGCAAATTAAGAAGCTGCCACTCAATCAGAAAGTAGCTGTCAACACAACACATGTCTCCGGTGGCCTGACAGGGCACAGTGGCTGTGGCTGCTGCTCTGTCTCACTTGCAGAATTGAATGGTGTCAACGTGTTGATTGTTAACACGAAAGCTTTTTTTTTTTTTTTTTTTGGAAAGGTCATTTTTGACCAGAGGGTAAATCCCAAGCCACAAGTAGAAAACAACCGCTGAGTCTGCCTGGGCAACATGGCCGCACATCTCACCTTACGTGGGAGAGAGTGCACAGCCAGTCGAAACGCAGAAAGTACGGCAGAGTTGTGGCTCTGTGAAATATGTGACTGAAGGACTGTCCGGGTGACGGTCGGACCCGATGCGTTATTCCAATCCGAACACAGCAGGGGGGGAGGCAGTCAACGGCCACATGATTCAGCACGTTTGCCCTTTCTCCGGGCTCGAGGGGAGAACTGGATTTTCTAAATATTAAGCCATGAGAGAAGTACAGATAAGGTTTAAGGCTCAACTCTTAGGAGTCATGGCAAGCCTTTTCCAAGTGTGAATGCTGTCGTTTTTGGTCTGTTCAATTGCAATGAAAGAAAAACGAGGCTTGCAAGGTTACCAGCAACTTGGCCAAAAGCACACCATTTTTAATACAAATCCCAAAACACAGCTCCACTGGAACAGGTTGAGTTGTTCCCACGCCAGCAGGAACACTTTTATGATAATGTGTGTCCTTGTGTCGGTGCAGAACGGCACCCTCTGCCCATGCTGTGCCAAATTTAACAGATTAGGTGTGATATACCGCGGCCTATTTGGGGATCTTCAAACAGAGTCGCATCGAACCCCACCTCTGCTTGTCCGGTGTGGAGAGGCAGCAGGCAGTGGGTTTTCCCTGAGAGAGGAAAAGGGCAGCGCTGGGACAGGAAACACAAGAGAGATTTCCCTGGTGGGGAGCCCTATTAGCCTGCCATAGATTTACAGAGGAAAAACACAATGCCGGCTGAAAACACACAGCTGAACTCACTGTTGGAGATCGCCCTGGCACACTGTGATTTGACTCACCCGAAACTGCAATGCACTAGTCCATATTTTTCAGTATATAGATGGTGCCTGATGAAAGATTTTTAGTAAAATATTTCTAAAATTGATACAGCACAAACGGATTCTTCCACGTTCTCACAGTTTTTTCTGGGAGTAAATCAGTGGGGGATACAATCTGATGCTGCGTCTGCTTTAATGTGAGGTAATTCAACATTATCAAAGTTAGAGCGCAAATGGCAGGTCTTGGTGCTTTAAACAGACATTAAAACGAGGTGGAAGAAATGTATAGGCACAGGTAAACAGAGTTAACCCAAAACATTTCGCAACCATACAAAAATGATGGAGCCGGCTCGTTAGCACTAAATGCGTGTGGCTTCCCACCGATACCACTGCCCCAGCTGTCTGATCTCACAGTGGGTGTGGAGCTTAGCCTCTATCTGCGGTCATTTACCGCTGCTCTATTTCAATTACACACTGCTGATTGGCTCTTCCTGTATGCGGTGTGTAATACTACTACTGCTAAAAAAAAAAAAAACATATGCATTAATTATTGATAACGTATCACCTGTATTTTTCAGGGTGCGATATAGAGAAGTGAACCTGTAATCAAAGAGTCGTTTTCAGTGGACCCGCTGTAACATTTCCTCATGCTCAGATGCTTTTCATCTGTACATAGGGGGGGGGAGGGATAGAGAGATTGAGAAAAACAAAAAGAGGAATAATATTTCAAACCTTTAGAGCGCTGAGATACATTGCGTATAATGATTAGCAGTGATCGCGGTCTCTCATTCGTGATTCCTTAATCAGGCAGGTGAAGGTGAACACTGTGGGATAGATGATGGATAACAATCTCCAACAGAGCGAGGACCACGCCGAGCATGATTTTTCTCATTTCCATGGGATACCTCATCAATATGAAGTGCTTTTCTGAGTTACTGACTAATTGTCTTGGTACAAGATGAAGAAAGAACAATCCATTTTGTTATGAAGAGGCTTTTGAAGAACTACAACTGAGGAAAATGGATGCTTCGGTGTGCTTGTGAATTGTATTGGTCTCCCTCGAGGAATGGATGTGAGATCACACACCTGAATTGTTTTAACTTAATTGCGGGTCAGCCAAGCACTCATATTTTATTTTGTTTGATTAGGAATAATTGCATTGGGCCAACATGCACCGTGGGTTGTATTGGTTATTTATTAGGAAGGTGGTGTTTCGTGAGGGGTAACAAAGAAATATGAATATGAATTGATTCGTGATGATCAGCACCATCTGCTGTTATAGAAGTTGTTTGTTCCATACCAACAACCTGCTGGATGGCAGCAGATCAGTGGTTAATCAACAGAGACATCTAGAGGTTGAATATACCACTGCATGGATTGGCCCCTCAAAACAATGCAATGTACAATTTGGACAATCATTTTTATTCAGCGTGCTGAATGCCATGTTTATTGATGTAAACACAAAATTTGCCTTCAGGGAAAACGGGTGTATAAACTTTTTTTCAAAATCCACAAACTCCAAATCTTTCTTTGCTCTTGGCTTTGGCCATCCAATTAGTAATGCACCACTGCAATATGGTGATCAGCATGAGCTCGCAGACAAGGAATAACAACGTAGATGACTTCATGAGGCATGGCCGACCACGTGACAACCATTTACCGTCGAATTACATCTCTCTGCAAGATCAACAGCTCTGTGTGGGGGGCTTGACGGAGCACATTTTTAAAGCAATTTTCAAAAGCAGAGCAGGAAATTGCACAATTATACAAGCACACAGTTATGTTGGCTATACTGTACAGCATTCGAGAGTTCTGGAAACAAACAATTAATAGATGCAAATAGAACATTTCTATCGGGACTAAATTATTTGGTGATACACTGTGATAGTGCTCTAGGAGCTATAAACCAGACGCTTTCAGACAATGAAATTGTTTTCCTAGTCGCCCAATTTCCACTTTTGGGTCGATTAATTTTATATATATATCAAATAGCTAGAAATTGCAGTTTGAGAAAAGAACAAAGAGGGATTCTTATACAAAAACACTTCGGCACAAGGACACAGGATTTAGAAGGATTTGTTAACGCATTTAAGTCTTTAAGGGTTACGAAATGGATTCAAACCCAATTTTATGAGGTTGCAGCTTCTTCAAGGGAAAACGTCTTACTCTATAAATTGAAGACCCATTCATACACTTCACCCCAAAGCCAGGTCAAGGATGGTACTCAGCATGTGTTATCATCCATTTGGTGCAGGTTTAGGCTGGGGGAGGGAGATTGGTGAATTATGCTCCCAGGCAGGGGTCCCAGCAGGCGGAGTGGCGCTTTTTAAGGGGGCGCGCATTGCCCCCAGCAGCCCATTAGGATTAGACGGCATGTGTCCCCCGTCAGCACTATCGTGCCTGAGCAAAAATGCATTCCCGAGAAAGCAAAGTATCTGGTCCAACGCTGGAAGACCGAGCTTCTTAAGACACACACAAGCCGCAGAAGCGCCCACAGATGCTTCTCCCACCCGCCGCCCCCTCCTCTTTTACCTCCCACCACTTACGAAACACTGTGTGTACCTTCGTGCCATTTTCACTCCTCACCCAACACCGCATTTCACTGCTTTAGGGAAGCAAGGGAAATGTCCTCAGTGCGAAATGGATGTGCAATCACAGCCCTTTCCTTGAAGGCTATTACCCGCACTTCCTGGCTTGTCTTGACGGCCTCCATAAAGACGATGTGAGGCAATGACAACGGTCAGGTCCGTTGAGTCAGAGCGTTAAGCCAGAAGCAGGAGGAATAGCTTTGACACTACGGGCTCCTCAAATCACCACACTGAGCCACCTAAATGCCACAGCAATAATCAAACAGGCATGTTGCATTTTTCATCGCAGAAGGGGAGCCTGTTTCGTAGCGAAGGAGACCGCCAGCGTCTTGTTTTGCACATTTCTTTGAATGGGGGCCGTGAAGTGTCGTCCAGGAACAGCTTCACAGCGGTAGGACAAGGCTTTCATTAAGGCTTAAAGTGAGGGACATCACTACAACCCAACATGTCCTGGGAGCTGTTTTGTTGATCTAAAGCAATGGTGGTAACAAATGGGCCCATTGAAAGCTCATTCCACGGCCGAAGCTCACCGGATATTATGTTAGCTAAAAATAAAAAACGTTAGTTTATTTCCCAATTTCTTTGACACACAATTCTGGTTGAGGAGCGTGATTAAATTCATAAGGACCCTCCAAGACTAATTTGAACTTTATCACTGGGACTCCTTTACCGTGCCTTATTCGCTTTCTCCTCAGTGATGTACTATCAAGGTTTTTGCCTTAGGCCCCTATTACTTTGGCACATACTCAACGCATGTGCATGTAAGTAGAGCTCTTTATTTCACTTGCAGTAGATAAATGTGTATTTAAAATGAGTCACTTAAAGCTCCCCACACTGTATTGCGCCGTTACAATGATACAGTACACAGGGTCATATTCCAAAAAATGTTATCCTCCACAAAAGCTGCAGAAAAGGCACAGCTCTGATTTCCAACACTGAACCTATTACTTTCCCTCCCAGGTCGGTCTTGCCATCTCATAAATTCTTAAAATGCAGAATCAAAAGGTGTCCTGAAGATGAATGTCATCTTAGATCAAATGAAACAGATAGCACAAATTTCAGTGCTAAAAACTATAACTCACCGTTGAGGAACAATTTCATTTCTACTCAAAGAAAATCAACAAAAATACAAGGGAGCATTTGAAATCGGCACATGACCTTTATATTGAAAAATTGATTAAGGGGGTTAAGCTATTTACACAGATATTTATATCTGTGGTCCTCTTTGGTCCCGCTGTCACACCATCGAGTTCTTCTGCTGTTGCTTTTCTTCAAATGAACAGACAAGTTGTTACTGTCTTCGACTATCCCATAGCTGAAGTGAGTAAATGTGTATTATTCATACTTCATACTTCATACTTCTACAAAAATACAACCGTAAGTCATATATAAGCATAAAACTGCATGTTTTCTGATTAAATAACCACTCATTCTGAAGTAAAAAAAAAACAAACAATTTTTTAATGTAAACTCCATGAAGATGGTAGATTAATACTGGAACAATTGTCTGCTGTATTCATCCCCCAACACAACACTCTTCGACCACTTGGCACAGAGTTATTAAGCCGCAGCAGCCCCCTTTGATCAGGAAGCTTGTTATGAGGCATCATGTTTTCGTTATCATGAAGATGGCATCTTGATCACAGTATGATTTATTCTGCCTCGTTCAATTCGCTCAAGAACTCTGGAAGAGTGGAAACGCAGACACACACACACAAAGGAATACGAAGACCCACACGAACATGTCCGCGCACACACAGTAGATGAGGACGTCGTAGAAGAGTCACACATCCACTCAGGGGACAGAATCCATTATGACCCACCTGTCAGCTCTTCAGGTCCCTCTTGATGAATTCACCCACCAACTAATTTACCACAAAATATGATGTTTTCTGGAACAGAATAACCAAGGCAATTAATTACATTTTTTAATACTACATGTATCCGTGAAAAAGATTATTTACCACGCTCAGCTCTGCCTGATGAAGGGTTTGTTGCAACTGTTGTATGTTAATAGCATCGGGAAGCTGAATAACTCAACTCATCATGAAGACGGATAAGTTAACATCACCTCTAACGCTCAAACAACATTGAATCTCTTCTTTACTTTATCATACACAACATTTTCAGACAAGAAATCGACATCTTTGTTGCCAAAATGAATAAACTTTGTACAACTAAAAGGTGTCTATCCTTGAAAACACTGGCTGGTTCTTGTGCCGTGTTACCTTTTGATCCATTGGAATGATTGCAGCATAAGGACGCATTTGTTTTGAGCTGTTAAGGTGGAAGTTTGTCAAATTGCTGTTGGTTTAGAAGAAGGACACCTGATGTTTGGCATTCACTTGTTCTGACGGCTTTATTTATCGGGCTTTGTACAATTGCACTCCTTAAAACAACATCCTTTACGGGAGTGAATCATTGAAGGTCGGGGAATAAGCGCTCAAAATAAAAGGCTTATTTCTTGTATCACAATGCCCTCCTGTGGTAAATCTGTGTTATGTTCCATCATTCACTCCCTACTTTATCAATTTGCATTAAGTTAACAGTAGGATGTTGGTTTTTTGGAGCTTCATTCATAGAGGATACAAAAATCTGGGTATATCTGCCTTTTGCTTAAATTTGGAATAATGTTGTGTAACCCATGTACGGTGTTATGGGTCTGTTTGACTCGGTGTATTTTGAGGTTTATAATTCAACAAAATCAAACAATCTTACTTCATCCTAATTAGAAGCAATATAAACAGCAAATATAGTTAATATTGGGAGCTCAGGCCTGTTTTTCCTAATCGTTCCCACCATGGTCAGCTTCCTCATTAGGAGCTCCTGTTTCCTTGAACGATGTAAAGAACAGTGTTGCATGTATCCAGTGAGTCCCTGAGCCACGTCCAAGACATCTCACATCCCTCGATTTTTATTAGGTAGACCAAGTGTAGACTTGTTAGAGTAAAAGGTACACAGGAACTACATTTTCCCCACTTTTATTTGCCCCGGGTCCAGTGGACCAAAACACCATCTATGTAATATAAATGTGTGGAGGAGGGGGAGGTTACGCTGTGTGCGGCCAACGGAAATGGGATCCCTGTACATCTTCCTCGCAGAAAACGAGCCAAGGCAAATGAGTCTGGAGTTTGAAAAAACAATGAATCCTATTATTTTTGTCTTGATAAAAAAATGAAAGTGGGTCCCGATTATTTTCCAAATTATTGCAGTGGCATTTTAAATGAATAGAAAAGTGTAATATGTTATGACAGGAAGGATGAATGGAAGGACTAATAGGAAGTCAACCTATGGCTATAGCAGGCCTAAACTAATTATTTCTAGTGGATTTGAGAAGCGCACTCTTGAATATTTCTCATTAATAGGTTTTAGTATAGAGAGCTACTGAAAAAGTTTCACACTTTGCAGTAGCTCTCTGTGAACCTCTGCAAGTAGTCCTTGAGTTAATAGAGCACGAGGCAAATCTTTCAATGTTTCACAACTCATACTTGCTTTGCCCCTGATCCTGTAAACCTTGACAATAATGTATTTACTAGATTGCCAACAGAGAGCCGATAGAAGGTTAATCTAAAAATGTTACCTTTCCTATTCTTCTCAAATTTCCAGCCTTGTGATTGATATAATGAAAAAATCATTCCAACACAAACAATGGCAGTTGACAGTGTGACAAATAGTACTAATTAACACTCTGAACTGACCCGTGACCCAGTACACTGTGTGACTCGAACGAGAGAACGCCAATCACAATCACAACCTCAACGTAAAGTTACGCTCTCGGTTATGAGGCGAAGCAAACACAGGGCAACCTCTTGATGGTAGTTTAATAGGAACGTTTAATAGGTAGCTGCACTACAGTCAAGACAAATGCATCTTTATTTTGACAATCCTTTTGACAATCTTTTTATATTAATAATCAAATTAAACCGCAACCACAGAGACAGATTCAACTATATTTGGAGTTACCACTTGGGGGCAGAACAAGCTCACTTAAGTCTGTTCAAACTCTAAAAAAAAACTAAGGTAATTAAAATAAGGTACATGGTAGAAGAAATGCTGGTGTTTTTAATTATATCTTTGGGAGGTATCAAGGGTTGTTGTTTGCATTTCACACACACACACACACACACACACAGAAAGAAAGAAGCTGGTGATAACAATACAACAGCAACAGTCGATAATTAGGTTGTTATTGAATACGAATAAAGGGGGCCGCTCTTTTCTCAGTGACACCTTGAATTCCAACATTAAAAGAAATACAGACTGGCAAATAAACAAAGCGAACATGGTCCAGACACCAAACGTTGCCTAACATTTATGGTAATGCAAACTAGCTTCATTGCAAACATTTCAAATAGACCTTCCTGCTTATTTTACGATGTCGTTAGCCAGATATAGATTGCTGTAATGGACCATTTGATGTTTGTCAATATCATTATATAAAATGCATGTTCTAAAATATCACTTTAATAAAAGCAAAAAAACATCCAGCAATCAATTGCACAGACCGGCACTGAGGTTGTTCTTAGAAACTGACTAATCAGCTGTTTGATACCAATGTAGATAAAATGCATGGCACTTGACACTTTTTTCACCTGTTGTAATCAGTGGCATGTAAAATTACATTGCATGTCATTTGGCTGACGCTTTTATTTAAGGCGACTTGCAATAAGTGCATTTAAACCATAGGCATACAAACGCAGAAGAACAAAAAACAAGAAAGTGCAAATCTACTCTTAAATGTTGAAAAGAGGTTCTAAGCGGTAGGTTGGCAGTGTTCACTGCGTGATGTTAATGTATTGAGGGCTGAAAATGGGGTCCCTCCACCTGTGAAATGGTCGCAACAAACAGTAGATAAGAACCCTTTTGATTGCTGCCCCCCTCCCCCCCATCCCCCATCCTCCATCCTCCATCCTCCATCCCCCATCCCCCTCTCCTGCTTCCACAATCAGTCTGCAGAGAAATGGAATGGTTGTGGCCTACACAACACCTGTGGAGAGGCTGAGAAGAGGAATCTGCATACGGAGGCTTCTGTAGGACTCATTCAGACTCAAGCTCCCGCGAAAAGAGCATTCAAGCACCAGTACATTCAAGTACTTTCATACCGACAAATCGAAGGCTTCTGGAAGTCAGGATGCTGCACTGACACGCTGCTGGTCTTGTCGTTGAAATGCAGGGAAATACATTCAGTTGTATAGTTTGCATGCATTCACGAGTGTATGCATGTTTTTTTATTCATGTACATATATGTGTGTGTGTGTGTGTGTGTGCAGTGCCATTATACAGGCTTGTACTCTGTGCTTGCTTCTCTGTCTTACTTTCCAGGCTTATCCTCTCTGTCTTTCTGAGGGTCTGAGAAAAAGCATCAGAGGAAGCTGTCAAATTAGAATTAGGTCTGCCCTACTTATTCATTGAAACACGTCCTGTGCGCCTTGGTTCTGGATGGAGAGGCACCCTTTGACTCTTTCCCTAAAGGCACATTTAAACAGAGCTAAAGCATCTGTAGTAATGTTAACCTTGTAAAAGAAACAGTCCATTGATTGATTAGTAACGTCAGGGCAGCAGTTCATACGAAGAAACATTTAAAACAGAAAAATCTGAGTATTGGAATCAAGTAGTTGTCGATAGTTAAGTAATCCATGGCCGAAAACACCTTTTATTATGATTTACATTTTCTTTTGTTAGTCCTTTGAGAACCAAGCTCAATCTGATGGCCACTTAGTGACGTCATTGCAGGGGTAAGAATTTGGGGAAAAGGTTTCACAACACAAGTCACAACCTTTTCTTTTAGTTACCATTGCCCCGTTTTCACAAACAGCGGGAGAAACCACAGAAATAACATCTAACACATTTCCTTCTCCTAAGAATCATCAAAACTGTATAATAAATGGCATCGAAATTCAGAGAGCCCTCATTCATTACAGTGCGAACATGTCAGCAGTGAGCTGCGTTAAAGCTATACTGGCAAATTCCCACAACGCTTCAGATAAATAGCTGGGAGTCAGCTTACTCTGCACTGCTTCATTTCCCCAGTAGGTCATCAAAAACGTCGCGCCAGGCTTCTTCGAACGAAAAAGTCTCCAAGACACGGAAAAGCTTTCATACAGTCCACCAGCCTTTCTTTTAATGTCCTGACAAATCCACACTGAATCAATGTTTACGCTGGAAAAACGGCTGCATGTGTAAATAAGCAGAATAATCATCTTAGATCATTGGATACGCTGTGGTCACAACCTTCTTCTCATCGTGTAACTAGTGGAGACGAGGAGGAGAAGGAAGCACGGCTTGTTATTCCCATCCCCGCTTTCTTCTCTTCCATGAATGTATTCTTGTGTAGCAAACACAGATACCAAACTAATGTGTGTTTGTATTTGTGTATTCATGTGGGAGTAGTTGCGGGGGGCACATTTCATTTTATCTCTAAAAAAACTATTCTGACCGTGTTCCGCTGGATTCCCTTAGCACACAAAGGGTTTAGATACCACCAAGGCAAGAAGTTAAATAATATGTGTGGGGGGGCAGATTGAAGAGATGGGGACAATAAAAAGGGGCGGGTGGGGGGAGGGGGGTGCACAGAGTGAGAGAGAGACAGAATTATGGGAAATAAAACACCTAAAGGGTCTATTCAGCGAACGACCTCAACGGCAAAGCCAATGACTTTCAGTGAGTTTAGATAATCTCTCCGCCGTGGCAGGCTGAAGCTGACGAATGATTTCACGTGGCTACAATCTCTTGTGTGAGATGGCACTGCGCTGTTTCGAGTATTTTCCGATCCTTTTGGTACTAGTAAGGTTACGCTTCTAAATAATGGTCGGGGTTGTACGCCAACAAATCCACTTCAAAACCTTTGGTCAACATGGTTCAACATCTTGTGAAACTAATGGATTGAGCCATTCTTTTCCAACTTGGCTTCTATTTGTAGATTCACAAATCCCTCTTGGCTTTGGAAAATTCTCCATCACCCTTTTTTTTCCAGTTGTCCCTCTGTTATGGAAGTTTTTTTAATGAGAACGTGTTTTCCACAGGGGACGGACAGAAGAAAGAGCTGAGGTGAGGTTTTGAAGGCAGGCCAACGTTGATGAGTCTCTAATGCATTCCAAGGGGATCGTCGAGTTGGCTCTTTTGAAGCTCAGGGATACACATCCCTACCTTGAAAGTATTGCTGTTGTCCTCAGAAAGTGGGGCTATCAAAAGGCCATCCCTTCAGCAATCCATTACTTTGAGGTTCCAACACAGCAATCGGTGAATCCTTTCATAATTTGCACACATAATGGTTTTCTTTTGAGTCCATGTCTTTGTGTACAGTACGTTTGCAGTTCCATCTTTAATGGCCATGTGTGACTGCGGGCAGAACACAACAGCTAATGCATTTATCATGTGCCCTGTCCACGTCTTAGTCATCACCCGGACATAGCTCGCTTTTGAAACAGTTGGCAGTTGACTGTTGGGCAGTTCAGACATCAGCAAAACTGGTTTGTCAAAAACCTTTCCAAACACAACTAGACCGGTCTCACCCTGAGGTGTCAGTGCAAAGGAAACTGGGAAAAGGCCCTGATTCTTTCCTTTGTGGTTTTGAATGTGGTGAGTCTAGCCTGAGGACCCTTGTGAGGAGAAGCGCAAATCTACACAGCACTGAGCTCACAAGTCCAATGCAATCCTTAACATTTTCATCTTCCCCCCTTGACGTTTTTTTTTTTTTTCCTATTAAAGATTTTACTGTCACTCATTTATTTTTATTTCCATTGTGTCAGTCGGCATACCCCTCCCCTCTTGTCTTCCCTCTCTGGCTGTGAATGAATGAACTGCGTGTTCATTAAAAACAGCACTTGGAAATAGAATAGCCTGCATGTGATTGAATAGAGTGGAGTATCCTAATGTGGGGAAGGAAAAAACAGAACACAGCCATTCCTCATATTGAAATGAGGCACACACAAACAGTCTATCGGTGCTTATCTCACGGCGCTGACAAACAACAAGCATCTTCAACTTAAACATGTATGTAGCTGATTACGTACAAATGTATGTACGGCGTGCAAGGCCATCAAAGTGGGGGGAAATGTGAAGTAGACAATAATGGCTCAAAATTACATTTTATGCACCCTCATCTCTGGTAAATCACAGGCCTGTGTTGTGAGCAAAGTTATTTACAATGTCATCAGAAAACAACTAATAAAACGGACGAGTCATTTCAGATAAAGAATAGAGGGGCCATTACAGACCACTGACTGCTGTCAGCTGCCACACAGGCGGCTATTCATTATTGTACATAAATATTTCCAGCATGTTTGTATGTCTAATCCATTCCTCCTGCTGTAAAGCCGGATATGTGTGTCTACGGCGATTCACGGGCTATTTCACTCCAAGTGTGAGACTCTATTGATCTTCGAGACAGAAAAATTAGATGGAAACCACAGGAAAACACAATTTGACAAGATGAGAAATTGTCCACAACGTTCATTCAGACATTGTATATTCAAATGGAAGCTGCCGAGGCCACAATGTGGAGGTGTAATTTGAAACTTTGCTTAACACACTTTGCAATACAATGTTGTTTACGTGTTAATAGCACATAAACTATTTCTCCAAGATTGACCACCATCCATCAACCAACGACGCAGAAAGCCGAATGTACTACAACGGGGGGAAAATTGATCTGCAGAGTTAAACACAGTGGGGTCAGAAGGGGAAATCCTTTTCCAATACGGTGGATGGTCCATTTAAGTCCCTGAGGAAGAGGATGGGGGGGCACAGAACATGAGCTATTAGTGCAACATGGGGTGTGCCATTAAACCAGCATGCACAAGTGATTGTGTAGTCACTGCTGACATGCTTGAACCGGGGGTGTACACCGAGCATTGGCGTCAATTTGTCTCCTGAGAGCCTGAGGGGAGCTGCATGTGGTAGCAAACCAATATTGTTAATAGTAGGGATTAAATTAAAATCGTAGGTAAACTTGTCCTAAGGTGTTCTATCATGTCTCTTTTCCTCTTCAAATTCAAATATCCACTTAAAACCATTTTAATAATGAATTGTCGAACTTTAGTGATGCAAATATCGAAATGGCCGGTTGACACAGGATGTGTGGCGTAATAAACCTAAAAGCTTGTTACCGAGTTGATTTCACAAGGTCGTAAAAAAAATACAGGATGCTGTGAAGACAATACAGAGCTCTTGTTTGAAAAAAAACAAAAATGTATAATCACACCCTTTGAGTTATTTTCCAAAGAAAGACAGATAATTATGCCTATGAAGGACAAAGAGCCCCCTAAAGCTAAAGGGGGTAGTACTGTGAAGTTCCACGTGTCACTATGGATCACGGCTAATGAGTGGTGGGCTAGCAGGCTGACGGCAGGAGGGTAACATTGGACTTCGTGCCGCTAAGCTCCTGTGATTGCTTTGACACCCGTGGCATTCCCCAGTAAGAGAAAAAACAGACCACGGGCACTTTTATTCAACGATTAGAATGTGGTGGGCTTTCAATGGCACCCCGAAGTGAACCTAGTGTACCTATGGAGGATTTCTGGAGACACGTTTTAAGATAATGGTAATCGTGTAACTGTGTATTGTCTAGTGAGGACCCAGTACGTGTGTATGAGAAAACAAGTCATTTAGGATTCAATGGCCACTTAAATCCTAAATGACTTTATCCTTCCTTGACGGAACGACCCGTCAACATTGAGCACCAAAATATGAATTCTTACAACTGCGTTACAGCTGTAGATGCATCATTTTACTTTGTCAAAAAATATAGCAATAACACCAAAGTACATACAATTAAATAAAGTTCAGAAATACGGAACAGAAATGTTTCGAATTACTAATGAAATAATGACAAACACTAAATAAAAGGAACTGGAACACCAACAAACAGACAGTATATATATAGTCATAGCTACCACATCCTGACAGCCAGATGTACACTGTAACGTGTACCAGCCTTTACACTTTAAAGAGGTTAGTCCTTTATTGAGTTATCTATGACAGGAAATTAAAGGGGCATTTGCGGTTTTCCCGAAATACTACAGTATGTGAAACCAAAGGTGACAGGAAGTGTGATTTCAAGAGCTCATAACTGCTGATAGAGCGACTGATACCATATTCTATCACGTAGTTATGATATAAGCTCTATTATGTCCTGCGGGGCTGTGTGCAGTCAAATCACTGTGCATTTTAATTAACTACTTGGCAATTAATGCCACATTGAGAATTAGGTTGCATAATCGCCTTACCCCTTGGCAATTTATAAAACAAATATCTGGCAAAGCAGTGGCACGAAGCAAACAACTCACTCCCTATCATAGCTGTAGTGTATTTACGGTTTAGTGCCGACTTTGACTGGGGAATCAAACAGCCCTAGGCATCGTGCTACTCTGATTTAAGTATTTTAGTATTCATAAATGGAGTAAAACGATCCAGCCAAATGCATTCTATTCATTAAGTAAGGACAGGGTTTCATCCTTCAGTGAGAAACACAAACACTGTCTCCAAACCAATGTCAATGCAGACGATATATTTCGCACAGTGAATTACAGCTAGTCTTATTTGCCACGGAGTGTGATGGATTTGGAAATTGAGAGGAAAGTTCTACTTTAGCAACACCTGACATACGGACTCCCTGTCTGCCTGCTCCTGCTGGCCGCCTCCAATTTGCTTTGCTCAGTGGAGTGGAAATGAAGAATGATAGGCCGTGTAAGTGTCCGGCCCCAAACCACTCTTTCTAAACTGCCCTCTTCACAAGTGTGCCACTTATTTATAGATGATCGGTACGGCGGATTAACAAGAATCCCCATGACTACAGTTGGGAGCAGTGACTTTGAGAGCTTTTTGGCTGGATCCAGCAGTCCCTTTCCCAGCTGAGCTCTTTGGCCCATGTTATAGACGTGGTACCCATTGGCTTCAGACAGCACATGACAGACGGGAACTCTTGGAGGCGGATTCAAGTGGGTGCAAGGAGGAAAATACATCAGCAATTATATTATTTCCATTTAACTTGGATTCTTATCGTTATAGTGATGAAAAGGGAAACAATTTGACATCACATCCGCTACTTCAAGGCCTCCTAGTAATATTACTTATGTATATTACATCTTTTAAATCTCGACGCGTTTTCTTGGGGGAAAACAGCAGTGGGACTGTGCACCATATGTGTGTTAGTAAGTGGAAACTGTTTCCTGTCTTTGCTAGATTAGTTCTGGGTGACTGTGTGTCCTGGCAAAGCTCCGGGTCTTGGCACATGATGGCCAACCTATGTAAAGAATTTGTCCGACAGCGTTTGGCTGCACAGCATCAGCACCGAACATTTTCCCTCTCAGAGGTTCAAACCTCCTCGTGGCCGGATAGAACATAAGCCCGGAATCTGCTCTCCGTTTTCCACCCATGGAGATAAGAAGAGCTCTTGGTCTACCTTGTTGCAACACGAGCTTCTAGTTTAGCGATTTGAGGTCGGGGGGCAATATTTTATATTTATCATCTTTCCAAAGAAAGTGCAAGCCTTGCAATTTGCTTACAGAGTGGTGGAAAATAAAGTGTTTTACTGAGTGCACACTGAGATACGTTAAAGGCAGAAAATGGTTGTCCTGTGAGTTATTTATTACGTTACCAGGAATTCCATTTATGCCTCGCACCATTGTTATTCGATTTTATTTATCACAGTCGTATTATCACATCTTATACCTGTGTTGGTGCTCTGAACACAAAGTGAGAAAAATACTTGTTCCCAAACACAGAATAGTTAAATTAAAAAATCCATTAAAGTATAATCAAACTGCAAAATAAAGACAAAGGAGACTGATCTGAACTTCGCTCCTAATTCCTATTAGTCAGGTACCTAATACAAAAGGATGTTTCCAAACAAACTAAAGTGATTTAACTTGCCCAATGTTTAGTAAAACTAAGCAGTAATTTGTCATTATTGTCTATTCAACTCTTAAATTAATCCTTTGTAAGGTCTTAATTGCCATTTTTCTGCTTACAATTTCCAATTTTAAAAAGGAGGTCGTGTTTTTGCAGCTTGTTTTTGCTGCCTCAAGGGGTTAAAAAAAGCTGTCTTTGGCGGTTCAGAAACCTGACAAAACCGAGGTCAAAGTGCCTTAACATCTTCGGCACTGTGTATTCACAGAGAAACAGAATATTTGAAGGGCGTACAGTTGCTCGAGGGATTCAACTCAAACCCTTGACTTTTGATTTGATTGTTAAAAACTGGGCGGTTTCACGCAACAGTGAGCAGCATACAAAGGTCGACTCCACACACCTTCCCCTGTTATTGCATGCAAAAAAAAGATTAAATGGAACGATGGAAGGGAAACTTTACCAACTTTCAGCTAGCGGTGTTTTGCAGTACATGCAACTCAGCGCCGTCCTCCTTCGTCAGTCACCCTTTGCGCCGGCGTTGACCCACTAGGTCACTTCACAGAGTTCTTCTAGTTCAACTCCTCCAATGCCGCATTTGGTCTCAACTCACATACTGACTTGTGAAAGACACAGAAAGACAGAAAGTGCTGCTTCAACTTGACGGCTATCGTGCTGTGAAGATCAGCAACGTATCACACTGTACCAAATTAGCATGCTATGGGGAAATCTCATCAAGGCTTTCAGAAGTTCCTGGTCGGACGGAAGATGTGTTTTTTTCATTTGAATCCTCGGGATAGCCGTGATCCGTATCAGTGTTGAGATAAAACCCCATTCAAACAGTTCTCTGGTTGAGTCTCTCCTCTCCCACAATTCATTTGAGTAGAATTACGAATTTTGATTTTGAATGATTTTGAGTGTTGAATTTGATGCTTAATGTTCTCTTTTGCGTCTCCAAAGGGAATCCTGTAGGATCAATTTAATGTCCCCTCACACTGTGAAAACAAATAATAGTGCTGTGACCTCACAGCCGAGGGAATTCTTCAGTAACCTCACAACCTCTCTGGACTTTACCTCTGGCCCAAGGCATCACTTCAATTAAGATTCAAAGGGCAGCCATCCCTCAGCAGCTCCAGGCTACAGACAGCCCTTCTCCTCATAATGAATGAGTTCCCCTGGACCTGGAGGAGGAGGGGGGGGGGGGGGGAGGGGGGACAGCCTGAAGAAATTCACCAAGTAAATTCACTTGATCGTTATTGTCACGTTTCCTTGTACTTCACCTCCTTATTCAAGAAAGAGAACTGCAAGTGTGCCTCATACCCGCCGGCCTCTCCAGTGGTTTTTCAGCTCAGAAAACAGTTGGAGCTGAAGATTAGCGAGCCCTAAGTGAATATGCTCATGCTGCACATTTTCCTTTGATTACAGCTGAGAGAGAAGCCTTTGCTTCTCTCTCATACTGCGCTAGAGAAAGAAATGCTTTAATTGCTCCCTCACAAATTAGCCGGCGGCAAAATGAAAAGAGCCTACGAGGGGATGTAATGAGGCCAGGCTACAGTCCAAGTAATATTTTCTCCATCAATTATTTAGCGTCATTGGTTTCTGCAAGTACAGTACAATCGTGCACTTAAAATGTAACACTTGCATGCTCTTTTAAAAGGCCATAAAACTGGCAAATATGGCAAAGGATCATCCCACAATTTGAGTAAATTACCCGTAATCTAATTCAGCATCGCACATTATTCAATGACTTCACACTGTATAAAAGCAACACAGATACAAGCATTACAGGCAAGGATGTGGTGAACTTTTCTAGATCAATTTAAATAATATTCCCCACTACAAAGTACTGTGGGCCAGGCACGGTGGAAAAGCATAGGAGGGTTCAGCTTCCTACAACAGCAATTGGTGGTATTTTGGGTATTTGGGATTACATTACATGTCATTTATCTGACACTTTTATCCAAAGCAACTTAAACTTGCATTTAGTCCAGGGGGCCGTTGGGGTTAGGCATCTTGCTCAAGGACACTTCAACACCGACAAGGGGCAGCCAGGATTATAACTGCCAACCTTACAGTTCCCAGCACACCCTCGCTACTTCATGCGCCACCATCACCAGATTACAATGTCATTCATCCGAGATGCCACAACAACCTCATTTACGCACCCGCAGAAAGGTGAGGGCTTTTCCTCCGGAGTGGCCTGTCGAGATCTCGTCTGGTTTCAGGTGATACTGTAAGATGTGTTCAGCGCCACGTGTGTGGTGGGATTAAATTATAAAACAGAGACTCCACAATCCTTGTGTAAAGAAGGGAGTTGTTCTATCAAGCCAGGCTAATAATTAGGCTGTCAATGTGAACATCGTCTACTGACCTCTCCCTGAGAGGGGACGTTGGACCAAAAACTGTGTGCCGTGTGCAGAAGTGTCAATGCAGAGAGATCAAAGTACACGCGACCAACACGCTGACCGCGCAGGGGGCAGGATCATTGGACAAGGACACCAGAACGCACAAAGTCAACAAACGGACACGGAACACCAATTTATCAGCGGGCATTTAAATATCCTCTTCAAAGTGCTGCTCAGCTGCAACCTTGTTGTACCCCGTTAGCAGACAGGAGGCCTTGGCTTGCATTCAAAGGACAGCGGCGCCTGAGCCACACACTTCAGCAGCAGTGTTTTTGCCAAGTCCAAATGAAATTTTCCCTGTAGTTTCTCTCTGTACGACACCTGCTGCTTCCACACCCTGTGAAACGTTATTCACCAAATTAAAATATATTTAGAGTGGGAAATGGTGTTTGCGTAACACTGTGTGAAATAAAGATGCAATTTATCTCGATTTATTCATCTTTTCCAAAGGGAGTCAGTCATGCCAAGGAGCCACATGGAGCGGATGATGTTTGAAACATCAAATGTGGCTCCTTGATGTGCAGTTGTCAAAATACTGGTCCAGAGTCCTCCAGCAGAATGTTGTAAACCAAAGCCAGACGGACTAAGGTGGCACTTTAATCCTCGCCCTTCTAGAAAGGCTTGTAAGATTGTAAGAGGAACAAAAAGAGCAGAATCGTATCATTAAGTTATAATGAAGCTATCATCTGGGGATTTCTGACTTGTTATCTATATTCACACAGTGAACTTAAGAAAAATCATCACTTCATGATTTTAAAAAGTACGTTGATACTACATTGAGCCATGTCAAAAAAACATGCAATTTTGTACCAATGTCCCATGTGACAGGTCCTCAATACACCACAAAGGTCCTGGCCAGTGAGGCTGATTCACAGCATAACATGTTCTTTCAAGTGAAATTCATGTGCTGATGTTTTCTCAGAATTGGAAGGTATTTCCTGAAACAGGAAGCAGATTCACAGGCAATAACTCATCTCTGAGGTACACAGATCTTTGAAACTTGAAAACTGGTACACAACAGACTGTCCTGAGGGATGGAAACAGACATTCACACTAAATTGATTAAGAATCTACATAGTGCCTTCGAGTCTGATGACAACCTGTAATGTTAAGCAGTTTCTGAATTGTCAGACAGAGAAAAAAAACCTGACCTAACATGGTTTATATAAATTAGAAGGTTTCTGGCCAGCTGTGTCATATACAGCTTGAGGCGGCTTATTCACAATCTGAGATGTACTTTGCTGTACATTTCCTGCCTTTCAGCTGAGGACGGTATTAAAAAGGCTGAGTCAATAGACAACGTGTTTGTGACCTGAAATTTTCTTACCATGTGACACAGAGCTACCCGCTGTGACCCGCTGTGTGTGTCACCTCCGTGCGGCCATGAACACCTACTTACTCTTTTGTCTGCCTTGAGGTACCAGCGGTGGGAGAAATGTATTGGCCGCACGAGACTATATGCTAGCGGACATCTTGAACAGAGCGAAAGATGTGAATGGACTCTTCTCACTATGTTTGTACTTTTGCTGTTGCATCCTGGGTAGTGGGAGGAACCAAGTATGGTGGGAAAGAAGGGCGGAATTGTGTTTAAGGTATTGAGGTCAATTGTTAACTATTGCTGCAGTTTACATATGGAAGTTTGTACTGTGCTATGTAATTCGGGCTACAAAGGGAACGGTGGGGGTTGCTTGATCTGTAAAACCCTTCCTGTATATTTATGACCGGTTCACGGTCCGCGTGATACCCTTGTAATTAGGGGCGGATAATTGGTTGTCCCCAGAGGTATAAAGTCTCACCTAATTGACTTCCATGTAGTAACAGCGGAGTACTTGATACCAGTATTGGACCAGAGGCATGGTTTTGGTTTGTAATTTGAAGTGTTTGTTATTTTTGTTCTGGTACTTTGAGCACCGTGCACTTTCACTGGCTTGGTAGAACTTTAATAAATATCTATTAAGTGGCATTTAATGTCCTCCAAGTGTTTTTTCAAAGAACTCAGGATGTCTTTGTGACACCATGACGTGGATCCTGGAAGAGGTCAACTATTCTTCCTGAAAACAAAACAATGCAATGTAGCTGCTACAATAGGGCTGAAGTATGGGAGAGTGAAATTACACATTGATGTCAAATCAATAGTTCAAACGGGGGAGGGAAAGGGAGAAAATTGAGCTCATTCATTACATTGGATTGACCTAATGTACTTTTATAGAGTTACAGGTCTGGGGAAAATGGAACTATTGGTCAAATGCACACAAAAACCCACCACAGCCACATTGGAAACGTGGAGATATGTACTTATGTCTTATGAGATTGGACTATTAGGAGCAGGTTGCCCATTACACAAGTAAGTATTCCTGCTATACAGGGAGATTAGCGCAAATGCCGTGTTGTCCTGCGTGAAAAGTCGGGTTAATGGAATAGTGCAATGTGGCGTGCTCATGAATCAGCAAGCATTATGCAAATATTTACCTTTTCCAATTCCGCTGGACGGAATGAGCAGCACACGTGCCTCTAAATTACATCACAACACCGGGTATAGGAGAGAGACCGGCACACAAGTGATGAGGAAAAATAAGGTCATACAATGGCTTCACTTGGGAGATGGAGCTTTTCTCCTCTTCATGCAGTGAGCCTTTTTTGCTAAGCACAGTGTTGAGCCATGTATTTCTGCCTATTCTTTTATAATCCATTTCTTCTTCACAGAAAAGAGCACTTCATACAATTTCCCGACTGACTTCTTAACAATTGCAAAGTTATTGTTTTCATCAGTTGTCTGGCTTCGGGCAACAACAAACGGCTCCTGTAATTTTATCTCAGAGTGTGTTTATTAAAATACCCATCTGCCTTTAACTTTTCCAAATGTGCAAATGTCAACAAATGTGTTCAATAGATGTGCAGCAGTTTCTCTACTTTCACATATTTATGATTTGTTTCAGTGTATAGTTGAAGCTAAATTCACTTTAAATAGGTAAAACCTTAATGAGGAAATGAAAAATTAATGAAAAAGATAACCATTAATGAAGCTGAGGTTAGGTTGAGGTGAGGTTACCCCACCAGTGGGTTTCTCCTGCTGCTTATTAATAGGCCATGTGCATGTTTTTGACACCGGCTGTCAAAGAGACCATTTGCAAACTTAATGAAAAGGAGGCTATTACGTTCTGCATATTCTGCAAAAAGACGGCAAAGCGCTGTATTAATCCATCTCAAAATATAGCAAAGAGGTGTGAATTCCACAAAGAGATTTTAATTTCAAACGCTTGGTCACAAAAATGTAAGAACTGATTAAATCCCTGAAAGATCTGCTATGGCTGTGTCGTTTAGAACTTTGGAAACATTTTGCTTTCGTTTAATTTACCCCAGTAATGATGTGTGTTTCTGGCTCAGTCTGCACTGTACAAATACAATTAATAGATGCGTTCTAACACAGTAAATACACAGGTTCAATCTTGTGAGGGCTTGCGGCCATGAACGTTGAACAAGAATAAAAAGATAAAATAATAAAAGACTGGCGCCTTCCTTCAAACAGACCATCCTCATTGAAAGCCACACAGGTAATCTACTTTTTGTTTATTCAAATGACCTGCTAACCTTTGCAGAGGGTTAGGGTATTTTTGTATTACATTATTTACATCCATTGTCCCGTTTCTTCTTAAAACCTCTGTATTTTCTCCTCAGAACTAACTTCCACGTTGGGAATGGGCTGGAATCCATCGTGTCAATCTGAGCGGGATTTAAGGCTTAAAAGTCATTAGAGGGACGCACAATGTCATCAGGTGTGAAGCTGAAACTGGGCCCACCTCCATTCTGTCCACACCTAAAGAGAGTGTTAAAGTCTTTTCCTGTCAGCCTCGCCCTCCTCTTCAAAACTCCACGGAATTCAGCCTGTCGAGCTTCTGGTAGGGGGGATCTTTACGCTAGAACGTCTGTTCTCCGGAGTTAAATTGGAAGGCAACCAACAATAGCGCTAAAAACAGCTATGGCTCCCTGTTTAATTCAAAGGCAACACACGCCTCATCTTTTTTAAACACCTTTTGTGTGAAAAGGCGAAGGGAAGGTGCAGTGGTTTGCACACACACACACACACACACACACACACACACACACATAAATGCTTAAAACATGTACGCTTGCACACACACACACACACATGCGCACACGTTCCAAAGATGAGTGGCAGACCAACAAGGCAGAGGTGACAGCGCACGCACGCACACACACCAGCATCCATGCACGCTGTTCCCGAGCGTGACCCTCCCTCCAAGAACATTAGGACATTTCACCACACAGAAACCCCCCCACCCCCACCCCTCCTCAACCCGTAATCGCTCCCCCCATCTCCCAGGCGCCGTATTTGTCAGCTGTGTTTTGCCGGTGAGCCTCGGAGAGAAGAGTCCGAGCTGGAGCTCATCAGTTCACATGATTATCTCAGTAGGGTCCAAATCTTGCATCGCACCTTCATTTGTGTCCTGATATGCACTGTTGCTTTTCTCATCTCTCATCTGGGTCCCCGTGAGGACGTTAATACGCCTTTGCGGCAGCCATCTGATTCTGTGTACTGCCCTGCGGCCGATCAAAATCCTCCCCTATATATGTTCAGTACGGGCCGGAGAGGATCGCATTGCTCATAGTTCTTACTCTGTCTGATTGTTCCATTGGAATAAAGGGGTCTATTACCATCCCACATTGTATTTGTGTACACATGAGGGATCAGAGAGGAGGGTTGGTGCTGAGTTTCTGCCAATGTGATAAATATTACACAAAAAAAGGGATGAATGCCAGCGACTATCTTTTAACTAACACACTGTCTCACTGAATGTGCAATGTGTTCAGACGACTCTTGAGTGCTTCTGCTGGCAGTCTGGTGTTGCTACTGTACAGGCAGGCATCCATTATGAAAGCTTGACCCTTTTCTCATTGTTTTCTTCCTTTCAAGGCTTCCGAGGAACACTGAGCTTTGAAGTGCAAAGTATGATCCTCCGCCGTCGCGAGCTTCTCTTCATGTCTAAATAAGTTGTCAAGGAGCCGAAATGCATTGTGCTGACTTCAAAATATTACGGACAATGTGTCAGGATGAAAGAAAATGCCCCATTAATGTGACGTCGCAGTATTCAAGAGGCATTAGGAAAAGTTTGAATGCAATATTTTGTTATCTTGAGACATTTCATAGTTCTGCTTTGCGGGGTACCATTTGGGTTCATTTATATTCACTCTTAAATACTCAGTCGACCTCCACTCAAGAGATCAGACAGAAACCCTAAAGAAGCCGGCTGAGGAAACAACGTGATCCGGAGATGGAGACTTTGGATGCTGGAACCGATCCACAAAGCCTCCCTTGTGAGGTTTGGCTCACCTCTGTCTCCTCTCTCTTTTAGGGATAGTAATCATGGTGTCAGGATGAGAGAAGGACAGACAGAGGGGGAGAGTGAAGGAGACGCCTGTAATACCTGTCTCCTCCTTCAGGGACTCACTCACTTGATTAATGAAACAATTGCCTCAGTGATTAACACCCTTGAATCGGGTTGCTAAAAAAAGCACGGGGAGACCTGAAATGTGGAGATATTGATCTCCTCTCTTCCCCGAACACAGCCCCATCTCCCCGTCAGCTACCCTGTGACCATGAGGAAGAAACTGAGTGTCTAATTAAGCAGCTATTTTACATACACACTGGGGTTACTTTACATTCACAGTGGGGTTATTACTACAAACGTGCTCCTATATTAGCTAGCATGCACAAGAGAGAACTTTTAAACAGTGGTATTACTCTGTGTGTTTAGTTAAATGACAAGTGCATTATGGACAGCACTGCGTCATCTGTTATCTGCTGTAATAGTGATTGATTGAAGCTGCCTTCAAGCAATCATTATTATGTGGTCATCAGTGTCTCTGTTTGACCCTTCTATCACAGGGTAGTGTGTGTATACTCCGTAAATATGTGATGAACGACTGGAGACTAAAGTAAACGTCATTGAAGTATTTAAGGTAACACATGGTGGATAATGATTTACAAATGGTAATTTTGGAGGTGAATTACATAAGCAGTGCAATGACCCCACCACAGGTGAAGCACAGCCCTTACTGAGGGCACAAAGGAAAGGAAAACAGGGAGGGCGGCAGGAGAAGGGTGATCGCTTTCAGATTTGAAGACGTCCGTCCCTGCAGCAAAAGTATAGCATTTGTATTTCCCATGAATGAAGCAGAAGGGTCAAAAGTTCCCATCTCTTTGCATCGGGTGCAAACGTTCCTTCTCAATACTCCGTAATGAAGGACACGGCAGAACGTGTGGATTCATTAGTTGAAATTCTGGACCCGAGCTCGAGGCGCTGAGCGGGTAAAGGCTTCGAAAGGGGAATTTAACTTTCAATGTGAAAGTCAGTTGGACCTTTTGCTGGAATCCACTGTTAGCCTCCCATAGGTGGCGAAAAGGCTTCTATTATCTACTGTATTATGCTGCATGAAGAGCTACAACAGCTCAGTGAGTTCCAACAGAGCTCCTCCATCTTTAAAATGGTATTCTGTTAATTTGTTCACGGAGTTCTGTTTTATAATAAACATTGCGTCCCAAATCCCAGTTGTTTGTTTTCCAAACAAACTCATTGCCCTCTAATGAGGAATTATATTTCTGAGGGACCATAGGACAGTTTTGTTTTGTTCGTTTATTTTGTGTGAAGCCCTTGAGAGGAAGCAGCAACAGTATCTCCAAGGCTGTGAGTATTAAACATTCAAACACAATTACACTCATAAATGCCGCCCTGTATATTTCAAACCATTTCATTAATCAGACAACATTCAAAAAATGGAAAGCCGAGGTGAAAAGATGTTCATATACATGACGAAAGATAAAATCACTGGAATCGCAGTGGGATAAGCAATTTGGTTTCATTTGGGTCTCTGATGAGTTTACTATTTCTAATACGAAGCAATCATGCAAGCAACACATTTTTCAACAATGTTATTGTATCACTGAGTATTGCTCCGATCACATTCGTATGCACGCAAAACTCCCGAGAGCGATACACGGCATCGGTTGTTTCAGCGTACAGGCCCAAACATCAGCTCACGTTCAGGAGAAGAAGCCCTGCCACAGAAATGGTTTGCCCTCCTGCTGAAAGGACGTCCGATGCAAAGACTTGATAAATGTGGTTAAAAACTGCTCAGACTTTGGTACTCGAGGAAGGACGGAGCGGCAGAGGTGACAGCCGCCCTTCCAGCTGAGCCCACCAGCGGATCGAGGTCAGCCGGCTGCCCCCAGTTTACCCCCAAACAGAGTCCCGCTCGGCCCCCTTCTGCCGCCCGGCCGGACTCCACATCCCCGCTGAGAAACGAGCGGCCCGCCTGGGGGACCAAGCGGCACGGCAGCATTCCCCGACAGATGCCACTGCTCAATTCATCACACACCGCTGGACGTGTGGCTCATTGACCAGCTGACACAGGTGTCTACACGTGCACCGTGCGCTTTGACTCAGAGGCATCAGAAAATGCAGCTGTTCTGAGTCATCGCTTGCTGTATTTCGGTAGGGTCAGCGTTGATGGGTAGTCGAGGGCGTTCTCAACAAGGAGAACCGTTTGCTTTTCTGCTAAATCTATCTGTAAATGACGTTCGTACCTCTGACTGGACTGCATTTTTCCCAACCCCATACGCTATCTCAGCATCTAGTAATGAGGCTTTTACACCAAATATAAAATCCAGCACTCCTTTGTCGTCACGTGCCCTATATCACAAAGCATGTCACACATAAGAAATGAATAAACAATGCAAATAGGGATCAATTACTCAATTAATACTGTACAGGCCTATAAATGAACTAATTATTAAAAATATTTTTAAAATGGTATGCCCATACTTAAAACACAAAAAAAGATTAAGTCTGATATTAAACTTTGTGATGTCACCAGATTTCAAACATGTCACTCATTTCCCGTAATGTAACCTAATCATTTAAAACATTTTTTTTTCTTTTTTCTTTTTTTTCTTTTTTCATTTTTCTTTTAAAACTCAATAATAGTTTTTTTTTTATTTATCCAGGTGTTGGTTTTTCTAATTCAGCAGAGGAAATAGAAATAAACATAACGGGAGATTCAGCGACGTGAACATAAACAACATGTTTGTTTTTGTGTCCTTAATTTTCAAAAGTGAAATCATTACAGCTGGTTCAAATGACATTTGTTGCTATTATTCAGCGACAACACTCGCTGTGAAGACTCCCCCGAAGACAAATGCAGCACATGGCAATAAAGCATTGCTGGAATGAAAATACTTTCATGGCTTTGAAGAAAACCTCAAGGCAACTTAGAAAATTAAAACTGTGCTGTCACGATGTCATGATATTATGTCAGGTGTGCATTGACTTTCTTCCCTCCCTTAGCCATGAAAAAGCACGACACACTACAGATGTTTTTCTTACAAAATATTATATTTGAAAAAAGCCCACTGGATGTTTATATTTTAGCTTCTTATTTTTTTTTTTTGCCACACGATGCTTTAATACCACTTGTCCTTTTGCTTCCTTTCTATGCAGCAAAGGGGCATGAAGGGGTCTCCGCTTACTGCAAACAGGTCACAGTCATTGCAGGGACCATTAAATGCTGCCACACTAACAGTTGTTCACGGTTGTTCATTGAAAGATGGACTGAGAGAGCACGTTGGGAGAATGACGCAAACGGGAGGGGATGTAAATCTTTTTGCGGAAAGGGAGTGCAGAAAATGATGAAAGATTTCATGGACAATTACCCGCAGGTTCAGCTTGCCCTGGTTGGCCATTCAGACAACTTTCAACGTTCAGTTTTCTTTACCGAGAATTTAGTTCGCCCATTTGTGCCGCTCTAAACTTCAACAACTTCTTTTAATCTCAGAACTTAACCGAGAGAGAGAAACGTATGTTATTTACGTACAGCGGAAATCTCCTGAAAGAAATCCATTAAAAGTTACGAACCAATTGTATCACATTGAACTGCTTTGAGTGGCAGCCTGATTAGCCCGAGCTGACACCGTCTCCTCCCGTCACACAACACAAACACCGCTCACCGGCGCGCACAAATACACTAACAGTCCCAAAGACGAAGGTGAGGATCTTCTGCTGTTTACTCTTTGTTCACCTCCCAAGGACACAGACCGTTATCAGCGCTGACCAGGGCGCCGTGTCCCACCTCCCTTTGCCACTGAGTTATGGAGTGCTTGCTGATGCTCTTTAAAAAAAAGGGCAGCGGGACGTGAGAGAGATGCAGCGTATGCTAAACACTAAGCCGATGGTCGCCGACACTCCCCATCCATCACTGTCTGCCCCGAGCAACCTCTCTCTCCCTGCCACCCTACCGCTGGATCGCAGGCCCTCCGATCCGTACCTGCCCGTAGCGGATTTATGCCTCCGCGCTTCTCCGAACGAGTAGCCGTTTAAGGGGATTTATTTTATTCCGCTGCGTTCTTGCTATGCTGACCCCAGAAAATGAATTGTGTAGCAGTGCCTACATAATGTCTAATATAACATCTAATATCTGTTATTTTAGACAACACAACTGTTTAGTAGTTCATTCTTTATCATGCAGACTGTCTGACCATTTAACATCCTTTGCCAAAAAATGAAACTTAAAAAGAAAAGTTGAGTTCTGTGATATGTTCTCATCTCAGTATTTTATAGACTCACATTACCAGAATCTGCAATATTTTTTTCTACCACACAAAGGTCACAGAGTTATTTACACACCACAGAATGTTACAATGTTTTAGTTGTGTCTCAGATCAATCAACCCTGAAGCTGAAAGAGAGACTTTCCTTTCAAAAAATGGCAAAATAACACTGTCCTCAGCAGCATATGAGCAACACGGCAGGCTTGCAGAAGAAAACGTCATAAAGACGATCCCAGGACCCACAAGGTCTACCAACCAACTTATCAACCGTTCAAGGTTACAGCTCACACGGTGGGAGAAAAAAAAGGAAAATTCTGTTCGCTTCGTGAATGTATGGGAGAGTAAGTATTCCAATCTTGATAATGTATGTATCGTGGGGAGAGCGTAGGCGCACGAGATTATGATCCGGTTTAATTGGAGGCCTCCACCATTCTTACTCTGTGGCTGTGACTACTCTGCTCAAAGCTGGGGATCAGCGGGAGACCATCTGAACCGATGTGATTCCAAATTGTTTGGAATAAAGAAAATGACTCAATTAGTGGACATTTATTCACAGCCTGCACACTGCCCCGGGAGGCAATTAACCTGTTTAATGCCAGAGCATGAGTCAGGGGTGATCTCACCATGTGCCACCAAGAGTGAATGACAAGGTCAAGTCATGCACGTGATTCAAAAGATGACCATGATTGTTTAGCACAATTAGAGATCTGAAACTAGCGATTTTCATCGCTAGTTTCACGTTCATGTATTGGTTCAAAGAGTATAATACTTATTTTAACCCCGACAGCTATGTGTAGAAATACAACCAGGAGAGGATTAGCATAGCAAAGTATAAAAACGAACAGGGGACACAGGAAAAAGCTTCTTTTGACCCCCATGAAGCCACAAATTGTCATTGTGACAGCTAGAAAAACAAACTAGAGACCGTCATGAGATTGAGTGTGTGTGTGTCTGTGTGTGTTTGTGTATGTTTATTCGACTTTTCTCGATCCACATACATCTCCACACGCTGCCCTCGTTTTTATCTAAACTACAGACAGCGGTGCTAGTGGGCTCTGTCCTGCCTAGAGAAAAAGTGCTGCACCCTGTGTCTTTTTTCAGTGCCACGTTTTTTTCCGCTGCGAGCGCTCCGAGCACTTCTAGTTTTTCATCGGCGCTGTCGCCAGAGAAGAAAAGCGCTCGGAAAACAGATTTTCAGCTCACCAGACACAGATTCAGGCTAGCAGCATAGAGAGGATTGGGCGCTTGTTGTTATTTCACAGCATCTAATATGATCATCAGGGTGTGTTCGAACACATGTTGTGTGCGGGAATCTCCAAAGAGACCACAAAGAGGTAGCTGGTCTCTTACCTTGTGTTAGAATGGAAGCTATAGATCATATTTTCAGCTCAACATGCATTTATGTCTCGGGCCACTAGGGGTTTGTTGAGCCAATTTAAAGCAATGCAAGAAACGCCTCTGTCTCAGAATTAGCTGAAGCACGAACCTCGGTGTTCCACCTTCCTCCCATCACTTTGGGGGATGAAGGGATCGTTATCTATTTTTCTTCTTTTTCTTTTTTCTTTTGCTAAAGCCTGTTCTCACCATTTTCTCATGCCAGATTTGTTTTTATTCCCTATATAATGGTTCATCAGTATCTATATGTAATTTTTGGGGATCAGTTGTGGTGCGACAAAAATAAGCTAGGAGTACGAAAAATACATTTATTTTTATATGTTTAATTATCAATGACAATGTCGGGGGAGAGTGCTGCAGTTTTCATTTAGCTTGGGGAAAATCCAAAGGATTATTAATTATGCTGTGGAAAGTCTTGCTTTTTGAGAAAGTGGAACAACATTTACAGCCCAAAGGGCAAAACAAAATATTTAGTAAGGGAATGATTTATAGAGTTCAAATGGAGTTCAGAGTTTTGGCATCTTAATCATTCAAACTTTAATCCAGAACAAACAACTTTTTTTGCTTTTTGTTTTTAACCATGTACCTACCGGTTTTGACGGAACCAGTTCAATTGGAAGTTGCCGCTACTGCACAGTTGGATAAACACAGTTAAAGTTATGTGCACTCTACACATCAGTGTTTTGCCGTAGCTGCCGTTCATTTGGCACAGGCGGAGAGAACAGAAGATGAAAAAAATTGCCTCGAGTATGCAAGTCCCTGTTATAATTAAGGTGACATAAAGTGGATGGCTCGCTGCTCGCTCATCTATGCAAGTATGTACTCAGTTAATGTGAAGCAGGAAATGGAAAACTTTGCTACGCATTGTGTCTAAATTGTGTGCAGCAGCACATTCACCGTTCTGACTGGTTTCCCTTTTAATCCGTTTTGTCAACAGCATCCCTTTCAATGTGTTTCGTGTTGAATCTGGAATTGGAGATGGCGAGGTGTAAAACTACAGGAAATGTAACGTCTGCTTTTGTGTTGTTTTGCCGATATTCTTCCCCTGCTTGTCATGTAATGTCTTTGTTGGTTATTTACTCACTGTTAACCAACAATTCGTCATTTCTCTTGCATGCCATCTCTACTCATAAACTAATCTCTATGTGGCTCTAATGGAGTGAAAATGTTGCAATCGTTATGCAATTGATAGAGGCAGTGCGGGTGAGCCTGAAAAGATCCAGAATATTGATGTCTCTGTAATTCACAAACAAAGTAAACACACACATACGCATGCATATGAAGACTGTGTATAAACAGAAACTTTCACATCCACATCAATGCACATCTACACGGTTGTGTTTCTCTCACTCACTGAGATTGGCTTAAATTAATTTATTCATGACTAACCCTCAACTAAAAATCTTCACCCTGTATTGATTTACAATAATGAGAGATACATTTTCGAGTCCTGCACAACGTGACACACAACAGATGACAATCTTGTGCTTAAACCTATTTTTCTCTGCTGCATTCACATACAGATTGTGTTTCATTTCATGTGTACCTGTCTATAATTTATGAGAACTGGTGCTTCTCTATGTGGTGCATAACATCATCTCATGGACCAAAAAAGCTGTAGGGCTTCAAGGTCCCACTGAAACTTTTATTGAGCTTTTCACTGAAGTAAAATGGATCTGTAGCAGCAATTGGGGTATTTTAGAGTGAATTAAGAAAGCTGTTTATGCATAACTGGAGGCGTTATTGTAGATAGATTTGACCTAAAGAATCATGTCAAGGATGAATAAACAACACCCGAAATAAAGCACCCGAGTGCTTTATTTCACGGCTTCTTCTCAGCTTGAGCATCATTCAATTATTTAACATGGCAATAGCAGGAGAACAGATTCACAATGAAAACATTCATAGTAAAATTATACTGAAAGGAACCTGTAAGAAGGATGGTTATTATAATAACTGAGCCCAAAGGGATTACAAAACATGTCCACATTCTCTTTATTTTTTAACACTTTGCCCATTAAACTATTAATTACATATCCACTGTGCATTATTATATTTAGGAAATGCAAACATACTTTAGAAAGCCAGCCTTAATACATTTCCTCCATGATCTCTATCACCTTTGGGGTTAACACATCACACATTATTCCATTTCTACAACTGGGTCTCTGCAGGTGTGGTTTTTATGACTGTCTAAGGCGAGCTTGATTGGACGTCCCTCACCAGGGCGTCTCCATCACAATTGTCAAACATATGCATGTAACAGAATTATTAGATACTTAAACCTCACCCTTTACTCCTTGCATCCCCCCATTAAGCCTGTTGATGGTATTCTAAGCTGCTGTCCTACATGTCGCTTGCATTCCCTCACATATAAATACCCAAGCAAGCTGCAATTTGGGATTTCACGGCGTGAACAATACGAGACAACAGGCTAAAGAAGCATGAGTGTAATGAAAAAAAAATCTGCAGAAAAGGTTAAATGGCCAGAAAGTTATTTCGTATTGTGTCAATTGTCAGAAAAAACTAACTTTTGTTACCGAATGCAGTGTAAGTGAAGGATAGTTGCCAGCGTACGCTCAGTTTAAGTTCCCTTCCCTGCAGGGACCGTCGAAAGGGAGACACGCTAACGGCTCCAAACATTTCAATTCACAGCAATTAAAAAACGCGCATCAAATTTAAAAAAACAGTACATACGTTAAGAAAACTTTGTCCCGAAGACAAAAACACAGCACAACCAGTCAGCACAAGAAAAGCTCTCCTGCGACATGAAAATATACGTTTTTTATACATGGCGGTTTTCTTTTTGAATCTCTTGTTCTTTTATAATATTTCTATTATAAAAGCGGTTCTGTTTTGTAGACTTGATATGAAACTTTTTTTCTGTCGGTGCTTGTCTCGGATTTGGATTTTTTTTAAATATTTTTATTGGCCACGCTTTGTTTACCTGCATGCAGGAAATGTTGGGCCTCCGTTGGACACCTTATGTTTCTGTTAATAATTCAGCACAACAACAAGTATATTCCTTAGAGATTAAGAACATAATATCTATATATTTATGAGACATCTTTCACAGAAAGGGGAATCCAACATGGCACAATATGCTTTGTGTCTACACTCAGCACCTGTGTGTTTGTGTCTATCTTCGGTGCCTGTCTGTATATGTGAAGGTGGTCTTCAAAAGCTAACAGTTGCCATAGAGACGGTTGCCATAGAGCTATAGAGAATTTGGGGTGAAATATCCGCTACGGGAGACATCACCGCTGTTTGTGTTTGTTGACGCTTCAATAAGCTCCCTTCCCTCCTCCTCCGATGTCGTCTATTCCAACGTCGATGACCTCCATGCATCCCCAGCAGGGTCTTGACTCTTTCACACATCTACTGTTTGATGGTTTACACCAGGGGTGTCAAACTCATTTTAGGTTTGGGCCAGATACTGCCCACTTTGATCTGAAGCGGGCCAGACCATTAAAAATCATAGGAGGGCGGACGGTCCGACCGACCGGGTCAATGACCGTGTTCCCCTGGTCTAACGCTTGCGCTCACTCACAGAGTGCGCCCCTAGTGGAATCTTTAGTAATAGCAGCTACTTTTATAGAAATGCAATTGGTCTTTTTGAAATTCTCACAATAGCAAATTCATCCGGCGGGCCACACTGGACCCCCTGGGGGGCCGGATTTGGCCCGCGGGCCTTGAGTTTGACACCTATGGTTTACACGCAGCTATACATCTGTTCAACTTCCCTTCTTATGCTCCGACTAGTGTGTTACCGTCAAACCTTACTTACTGGTATAATTACTCACTTTTAAGACGCAATGAGCAAAATTGAGTTGATTGCAATCATTTGCTATGATTCCGTCAGTGTCCACTGGTTTGATTGCAATTTAACAGCACCAAGCCAACATTAAAGCCATTGTGCGCCTCCTCTCTTCTAAAAGTCTTTAGTTAAGTATCATAAGATTAAAATATGATGTGATGTTCCAGGTTTGTTTGCAGCAAGTCTAACTTTTGAAATTAAATTTGGCTAAGGGTGACTCCAAAAAGTGGTCTAATTTTCTTATACTCAAAGACTGCTTTGGCAGCACAATACGATCCACACAAATATACACCTTCTATAAATCAGTGAAAGAAAACAGACGTTTCAAACCCGTTTCTGAATACAGTCTCTTAAAGAACTCAGCTGAATGTCAAATGCAGAGCACATGTCGGAGTCCAATATGGCCATCACAAAAAGGAGGGGAAAAAGAAACAATGTGGACATCCAGCCTAATTAAGGGATTAGATGCGCCCCCCTGGTCTTGTGGAAAAAGCCCCATTTATTTCTCACTATTGAATCTCGGTTTTATTTATTTCTGTTTCATTCAATTTTATGCTGCAGTTCGTGGTCATTACGGGTGCAGCAGAGTGATTCAGTCTGCAACCAAAACAACACCACACAGAGTTCAAATGTATCCATCTACGCATTAACTGGAAACTGTTTGCGTACATTACCATCTTAATGTTTCCGACTCTCCCTCCATCAAAGAAAGCAGGGCAGTTGGCCGGTCCTGAGTCATATTTCATGTAAAAACATTCCCTTTTATTTTTGTAATCTGCATTGGCTGCGCTGTCAGAGAGCATTGTGTTGCTTGTCAATCACAATGCTATATTCTGAATACAAAGCACTGTGTTTTATAACTCTGCTTTGAGAATTCAGTTATTTCCAGTTAGAATAATAATTCTAACATTTTATCTTAAAGACAACATTTTGTCACATGTTGTGAAGCTACAAAGTTCAAGAATGGAGATAAACATCTGTCTTCCCAGGAATTAGGTTTAGCCAACAAAACTACCCAGTTGACGTCAGGAAAACAATTGTGGCCAACATTCAAATTGATTACAATGTCTTTGAACTCACATGACAAATGACACTAATAAGTCATGTGACCAACGATTGATGTGACGAAATTAGTCAGAGTTGACTTTCAGTTAAACAATGGACCAAAACAGCGGCATGTCGAGCGAAAGCTTACCGTCCGTCGTAGCGAAGAGGAAGTTCCAGATTTTCCTTTCAAGAAAGAGGATTCCTTCAGTTGGCTCCGGCTCCTTATCATAGTATCTCAGCGGGCGGGCGAAGGGGGGAGGCTGAGCAAGGATTTGCCAGGATCAATGCCACGCTCGGGTTTTCTGTTCCTCAAGCGTCCCCGGAGAGTTAGCCGTGAGCCGGGAGAGTCGCAACTGAATGTCAGGTTCTCTGATACGCAGATCCCCCAGGGGTCTCGGTAGGACACGCTTAAAAGAAGGCCTCCAAAGAACTTCAGCACAAACCTGAAAACCTGAAAATATTCTTTTCGTGAACCAATATGGTTGAAGCCGACGAACAAGTTCCTGGATGTAAACTCAAAACGAGACATTAAAAATAGTTGGGTATTTTTACACCCCGTCCTCGTCACAATCAGGCACGTAGATTTAAAGATGACAGGTCTCAGAGACCGGCTGTCATTTACGGGAAATAAAAACACACACGGTTCTCTCCGAGGCGTGAAAACCATGCGTCTGGAATCTGAGAGCAGGAAGATGATAATTAACAGGTTGATGAAAATGGCAAACATACAAGCAGGTGGGAATGCAGGATTCTCATTAGCAAAAGCTGCATATGTGAGAAGACAAAAAAAAAAAAGTCAGCAAATCTGTATTTAAATAATGCATTTTTTGTGATTGAGTGGGCGGTGTTTCCAACAGGGTAAATTACCCATCCACTTCAACCAGAGTAATCCAAAAACAAAATCTAAAATGCATTCATCCGGGATAGTTTTGAAGTCCTGAAAATGCTTGCCTATGGAGCCAAATCCAGGTCAAAACTTGCCCATTCATTTTAAAAATAATTCCATGTCATAAACCTAATTACCCATGATGGATGCAAGACAGGTTTGTGACAAGTGTGTGACAAGAACCAACGTTGATCAATTCCTGGTGAGTTGGCTGCCTCGGTTTGCTCACAAACCCAACCCTCGCCTTCCGTCATGTCGGGGAATCCTTTGACAAAATAAACCCACAACATGCTGATGAATTATTCAGATTTGACTCAGCGATGTATGGAGACGGAGTTGCAGAAGGGAGATGTGTGTGGCGCATAAAGGAAAGCCTCTCGCTGTCGCAGACCAAACCTCCTAACAAACCAATTATCAGCCGATACCCCTCCGGCTCTGCAGACCCGTGTGAGAAGAAGAGAGAACACTTTATTTCAGAGTTGTTCGGTTCCAGCACCTCCATGTTCGCTCGGCAAAAGATGGAGGTGATGGAATCGGTGGAAAGTGATTTGCATGTTGTTCCGCCAGGGTGCTGATGGCTATTTTTTGTTTCCTACTTCTTCCCATTTGTATCTCCCAGCTGTGCACTCATGACATAACTTGACACTGAAATGAAACTCTACTGTGCCTTGTTGTTTACGATGACTGAAATGCGATAGCCATTTGGGGGGGTTTTGTTTAGCTTGCTCCCATGTCTTCTGGTGGACGCGCTCGGCCGAGTGGAGAGGATTTCACAGTCCACCGACTGATTCACGGCGCACCCACCTCCCCTATAGCCCAGGGGTTTATGGAGTTTAAGGTGAATGTTGTCGTCCCTTATTTGAGTCCAGTCGGGGACCTGAGTCTTTTCTCTATCCAACTATCAATGTCTCTAATAAAAATAAAAAAATAAGACAAAAGGATTAAAATAACAAAAAGCTTTATTTTTTGACATGTTGTTATATGATGTGAATACGACTAGGTGATACAGCTGGGGAGTTTTGATTTGGGAGAGGAGAAACGTGATTTTACCTCAATTTTACTGTCACTCACTGTTGTTGTACGAGTTTAGTTGTATGTATAGATACACTTGGATATATATTGCTGTTGTTTAGTTGAATGTATACCTTGAATTCTTTTCTTTTGGTCTTGGCTGCAACAGTATGCCTATTGGATCTAACAACCAATAGAAATAAATACAAAACCAATTATAATCCACTATTATGTATTATACATTTATTCATTTCCATGTATTGACATTGCTTTGACAGTGTTACATTTCCAAGAATAATGACAAATCCCTTTGTTAAAAAAAGTCAAAATTAAATCATTGGTGGTAAGTAATTGGTTGCAATGCGAGTCATTATATTCGGCTGAACTGTTGCACCGCTTCGATTTATTGAGAAATATTTGCTGCTGCCCACTTTGATGCTTTGTTGACAACAAAGCATCATCTCGCAAACTTTTGATTCCCCTTCCAATTTTCAAAACTAACTTTCCAACTTTCTCAGCCTCTCTGCTGGTGATCCTGAAGCTCTGTTAAATATGAATAGCCAGCGCCAGAGTTAAAACCGATCTGGAGAGCAGAAAAAAAACACAAAAGGAAAAAAGGTAAAGCCGTTTTTTGACCCGGTTGTTAAAAAAGTTGCGACTTTAATTAAAAGGGATCGTCGGCGCGTCACCAGAGCGCCGCGGCGGCGGAGGAAGAGGATAACTTCTAAACTGTGCACAGAGAGGATTTCACGACATACCCCCTTTGGGTGTTACAAGGGCAGAGTGGTACTGTAATTTGTCAGTAAATATTTGCTGTTGCTGGCACTCTTTTAGCATTAGCGGTCGTTCACGTCTAAAAAGACCTGACGGCCAGAAGCGGTTGGGTGAAAATAAAAGCAGCCCTCTCCACAGAAAAATAAACTTACTTCTCACTTGATTTTAATAATCCAAGATGGCGACGGCCAAACTTCAGACCTACGTCCACTTCTCATATACAGCCCGGGGACAGGATAGATGACTAATAACCACCATCGCAGATAGAATATTTGACAACTTAACTAACTTAACTTGATGACAATCTTTTTTTAAAACCTTTTGAAATAGAGAACCACAACCTGACGTTGTTCTACCGGTAAGCTTTGTGAAACCCTGACTCCTACAAAAATCACAATCCAATGCAACTATAAGTTGCTGAAAGAATACTTCTCAAGCAGACTAATTTACTACTACTAAGTTATGAATCTGGTCCCAGGAGACCAATTATTTGCTTGGTACACCTGTAAAAGGAATACTTCCTGACCAGAACATGGACTCTCGTGAAACTTGATTCTTCAATGTACCGGGCTGAGCTGCTACTGTGAGTTCTTTTCCAGGTTCTTTTTTTCTGGTTCAAACACCGACAGGAGAGCTCATACGTACTTGTGTTGTTTACAGCGATTTTGAATCGACTGTTTCACAGCAGCTGGCTTATTTTCAGTGTAAGAACACTGTTACACAACTGAAGGATGAGCCCAATGTGAGAACATTTAAGACATGTTTTTAACAAAAGTGGTTGCTCGTCGATTAGTCATTGTGGAGAAATAAAGAAAGTAAGACTCTACTTACTCTCACCTATTAGTATTTACTATGTCCTATATATAAAATGTGGTACCTGCCATTTCTCTTGAGATCCTTATCCTTATCTAAGGTACTAAACAACACACCCATCTTTTTTTAAAGCCCTCAGTGGATACAGAATTCTTTTGTCCTATATCATTCTATTTTTTTAAAGTAAAAGACATTTTAATATAAGAATTCATCGAAGAAACGAAGTAAGCATTAGCAATTTGGGGGATTGGTTGTTTGACCTCACTGTACATCCATTGAGAACCATGAACTTTTGGAGGAGCAAGTAAAAGAAAATGACACACTTTTGAATTGTAAATCGTGTATCGGTAATAACCGCACACGCGAACAAATAAAACACAATGAATCATTTGAATGTTATAAAACTCCTTTTCAATATATCTAACCTTCGGTTCAAGGCTGGTACTTCGCGCGCCACCTCACGTAAGCACAATCCTGATGCTGCAATGGATCATCCTCCACCCCTCTGCTGCACTGAGTTTCTTCTGTTTTTTTGCAGGCCCAATTATTGGTTATTCTCCTTAGCGCAGACTATTCCTAAATGAGGAGCATTATTTAACACTCTTTGCTTGAATATCCTTGAGCAGTCGGTAGGAATGCGCCAAGCTAAATCTCTGGGAACAGTAACCTCACAGGTCTGTTACCTGCTCCGGCAGAAAACTACATTGTCAATCTCTTCTGTTACATATAGATAAGGTGCAGTTGCTCCTGGTTGCATCATTCCTTTCTTGTTGAACTCTGCTGTTTTTCCTTGACACCCGCCTGAGCGGAGCTTCTGCCTACTTATTTTATACAATGCAACTCAAATCCCTCTTGGACCTATTAACTCAGAGAAACAACTCCAGGTCCCATCACATCAATAACAGTCGAGAGCAGACAAATTAACCTTACAGCACTCAAGGATTCCGAGCACAAAGGGGTCCATCAACGGAGCATCAATCGGCTCAGTTAGACTGGCTAGTTTTGCACCTAATTTGTACTGCAGGTTAGAGCCGCTGATCAATTAACAAATGGAAGAATATGAGCATAATTTAGTAACATTTTCATTTAAAATGCCGTTTTGGTGAGGTAGTATGCTCCTGACCCGTGGAAGAAAGATATCTCCCCCCGAGAAGCTCTCATACATCTTTCTATGTCAGTCTGAGAAACTGAGTACGTTGAACGAAACCAATTTCAGCTGCATTGACATCAGTTGGAGCGTCCTGTATCCGTGCTGGTTTATATGTATGTATTCATAAGTAAAAGCGTTATTCATGTTCAGACATCACAGCCCGACGCTCAATCAGATTGTGTCAGATTATTCCCTTGATATATAACAACATAAAACATACCCAGTAGATCGATGGACAATGTGAGACTGAACCTTAATGGAAAGCTCGATAACAACATATGTGACTAAGCCTTCCTGCGGCCATAATTATTGTGACACTTTTCTCTCAAAAGCTCAAGGTCAAGTTGTTGTAGCGTGTAACAGGCAGGAGGTCAGAGACGGAAAATGGGTCCAAAGTGTTCTCACTGATAGTCCGTTTCTTGAAACTAACCACGTTCTCCTAAAGTTAACCAAGTTATATTTCTTTTCACAGAGCTCGCCATGTTGCTCTGCCATGTTTTGACAGTTTATTAAAACGGAAAAAAACATAAAATGGCTCTACAGGGCCTTGCTTGTCTTTTACGCGACATGAACTGTTACTTTGACATGCTCGTGAAAGTGCAGTATTAAATTAAATTGGCTGTTGCATGAACCAGGCGGTAAAGCTCAACTGTTAAAGAAGCCAAACTAGTTATTTATATACAACTTAATGTAGAGTTATAACAATAAAGATATTAATCAGATCTGGTGGTGCATTTTAAGTTTGTAGAGTGTAATTCATTCTGACCACAGGTTATTTTGGGGAGCATTCTGTCTGTTTCTCTCTCACTCTACTTATGAAGCACAAGTTGTGCTTATGAGATGCACACGTTGACCATGTGACACAAGGACACGTTCAAAATATATTCTCACCATTTCAATGGGTATTAAAAAGTGATTTTCCAAGAACAGCAGAGGTTAAAAATGGATGTTTACTGTGCTGAGGCTGCTTTATGTAATTCATCTTTTATCCATTGTTAATTAAAACAAGGTGCAATGATGGAATTGCAATACAACCCTTCAGAATATACAAAGCACACTGGTACTGTAGTCCGCATACGATTAGTGTCAAGAAATACAACCAAGAGGCAGATTTCTGAATACCTTCCTACTTGTGCAAACTAATTTAAAGTTAATGCATCACCACATTGCTTTGCATCTGATTCAATTCGATCGCATGCTAGTGACAGCAACATAAAAGAAACCCCAAGCCACAGTATTTTTGCCTTTCACCCTTTCTGGGCCTGCGAGTGTCACAGACATTTCGTGGGAAATAGGACAGCCATTGGATGCTCCTTCAAACTCCACTCCAACAGAAACAGGTCACACAGTTCACGACCACCAACGTGAGAAAAAAAAAACTTCTTCTGCAAAATTTCCATATCAATCAAAAAAAAGTAGTAAACATTTCCCCCAAGAAATGGTTCAACAGCCAATCACGAACATTTCGCCTCAGTAAGTTAAAAGGAGAACAAAGAGATTATAGAGCATGATGTTTACGGCTGCCTCGGGATCCTGCCCCATAAATCTTTGCAGAGACAGCTACGCATTGAAGTCAACGCGGAGAGCGTTGTATTTCATGGTTACAACTCTTTGATTCAGCAGCATGTGGTGTCGTAGAAGATGCTGCAATTAAAACCTGCAGCATCCTAGTTGGAACTCATCTACACAGGAGGGTTGGTAAGATGTCAGTGTAATAAACATAAAAATAGATGACTAGATCAGACGGACAAAAGCATACGGTTTATTCTTGGTTGTCTCCAATGTCATTTACGTGTGTCTGTGTTCAATTTAAGAAAGCAGAGTGAGGGTTCTTTCCGCGCGCGTAAATAGTAGCTTTACATGTTAAACAAAATTTCAGTTAGCAAAATACAACTAGCACTTTAACTGTTTTCTGTAGTGACCCAAAATGTGTTTCTTGTTAAACGTCGAAGTAAACAAACCTTTAACACGCTTTGAATGAAACAATGCCCTCTGCTCCTAAAGAGCAAATCACTCTTGTTTTCATTACCGGATTGGATCACCTGAGCGTTTTAAATCGCCCAAGTGTGCACATTCTTATTCAGCAGTTTGGAGGCTCTCTCTCTCTCTCTCTCTCTGGACCCCCGTCACGCTAAAAAGAAGATCGTTGATGTTTGATGGTGCGAGACGGAAAGAATGCGAAAGGTGCGAGGGGGTTACACCGTTAACGGCTCATCATTTAGTCCTCCCCCACATGTGGCCATGGTAGAAAGAAAAACAAGTTTTCAGAGGCAAATACTCTCCTTAATATGCTGTAAATAAGGCTGTGTGAGTAAAAAAAAAAAGCAGGGCTTTTGTCTTTGAGAGACAGAACAGTTGTTGTGTTGGTTTGAAGCTCTTATTTTGGACTTTAGCTAACTGTTCCCTCAGCTCTTGTACGCAGAATCAAAGCACCAGCATTTCTCCAGCTGGAGGGATGCACCACAAAATAATTTACTTTGCTACTTTGTGGAAATGGGCCACGACACATGCAATATCTGTGCTTGTTCAATGACTTCTGTGGCATGAAAAAAACAGAACTGAAGTGAGACAAAAAGCACCTCGTGGCTTCCAAAGCGTTCGGTTTTGACCTTTCCCACAGCGGCGAAACTAACCTGTGTCTCCTTGTACGTGTCTGTCATTTACATTTGACCTTTGAATTCCATTTTAGTCCTCGGTGCTATTTATGCCGGAGTCAAACATAACAGCTCGTCCCAGTCTGCAGGTAGTGCTGTGGGATTGCTTTGGCAGCATCAGGAGACTCGTATTCACCCAGCGGGTATATAGCATGTCAGACGGAAAGAGAAAGGAACCCATGGACAGGTTTCATCTTTAGTCCATCCTGGTGAATGGGTCTTCTGCAGAGTCTATGCTGCACTTTGAAATATAATTATTTAAAAAAAGTGCCTTAATGGAAGCTTGAGATAGATCCAGTGAGGTAAATTACACTTCAATGCAATTTTAAGTGTAATTTAGCTCTTATATTAATATATTTGTATATTAATGAATCCCCAGTTTTATGTGAGCAAGTTGCTAAAATAGCTTTACAACAGAGGATGCACATTATTTCCATGTTAAGGATTGGGATAGTGAAAGGGTAAGTAGGTTAGGCCAAAGTTAAACCGGAGGCAACCTTTTAATTACAGAATATGGTGATTGCTTAAAATTCTTTGAAACAGATCATTCGGTTACTTCCAATATATTCAGGGACTTTCAATATATCACGACCGATGACTACAGTGTTTTTCTTTGTAGTAGTTGCACATATTGGGGAATTACGTTGTATCCATGTCACGTGGCTGCATTCTCCCGAAAATCTTCAAAAGTTGTTGAATGCTTTTTTTTGCCTGGTAACAGAATCACCCGCAGTGAACTTAAATAATAAAAGGTGTAAGTTTCTTTGAATAAAACATTCTGTGACACAGATTGCCTGTGGGAAATATGCCATAATGAATCTTCAATGGATTTCAACACCAGTAATATGACCGACCCTGTGCTGCATTGTCACTTCCTCCTGGATTTGTCTTCTTTGGCTGATTAGAGAAATTGAATGGATGCTTTATGTAGACTGACGGTCGTGTCTGTTTTATTTCTTCACTTTATACATCGTCTTTACACAAGACCTGGGGAGTGTTATTTCTAAATATTTATGCTTCATACATCTAAAATGATTTTAAAATAAAATATTTAGTCACTTTTCTCTTGAATAAAGTTTGTTTAAAGTGTTGAGCACAAAACACGCCTAAACAAACAGCAAAGGCCATTTGGATTAGACTGAAATGGGTTGTGTCCCATATTTATGCATGAGGAGTTTAGATATGGCCAAGCACGTTTTCCATTGAACGGTGGACGTTTATCCTCGTTACTTTCAGAATACCGTAACATTTTATTTCATGCTACCCAATTTAGACACAGATTTATAGTGCCGACATCTATGAAAGAGGAAAGTTGTTACCAAAGGCCTATCGGATCCAGAAAGTGGAGATACAGCGAGAGAGAGAGTGTTTCCTTGACCCAGTATTGATGCAAATCTTTCTAAACATTTTGCGGATAATCACATCTTTGGGCCATAAACAGCATGGACCGCTGCACAAAGCCTTTCGTATTCACCCAGACCAACAGCTATGCAGAAAGCTATTTACTCTACAGCCTTGGGTAAGGAAGAGGTTAGGCCACAAACAGGATACCCTGTAGCCACGGGTCAATCCCTCGGAGGTGTGTGTGTGTGTGTGTGCTGCGGGCGGGAGGGGGGTGGAGGGGATTTGGGCCGAGCAACAATTTCCAGACGACTATTTCAGCAAATTCAAACGCAAGAGCGCTGGATGTGGTGAGAACATAATATCTCATAGTCAGAGAAGTAGACAGAAAGGTTGGAAATGTCTCCTCCGGGTACGTTTCTTCATAAAAATCATGGTCTCAGGATACATTTTACTTGTGCTCTTTTACTTGTGCTCTTTTACTTACAGTAAGTTTTTGACTTCCAACACGTTGAAGTGAAACCTGCCTGCCAGCTAGTAAGGGCTGAGCCGTGCACTTGGAAGAGTATTAAACAATTATGGCAAATTATTTATCCGAATGAAAAGCCGGAGATGCTTATGATTTGATGCCCTTCACAAGACGGGGCAAATCCAATGCATAATGTTTTTTTACACAGGCTTCGGTGAAGGAGGAGCAAGAAGATGGGAGTATAGAGCAAAGGTTAATCCGCTGTGTTTTTCCTCATAAAAGAGGACCACCTCTGCCTGCTCGGCAAACACAATCTACTCAGTGTAATCCTCTCGCCGAGACCAATGACTCCAACAGAAGTCCTTTGATGGTCAAGCGCTGTGAGTAACGTGCGACATGATACAACTGCCCTGTGATTTATAACACTCAGTATGGATTGATCTACAAGCTGAGATACTGCATATGTTAAAGACACCAGGTATCCTATAACCTGACTGATGCCGCCGCCCTTCCTCCCCACACACGCCCTATGAGGAAGACACAACCCATTTCCACCAGTAGCGGCATGGTGGGCATAATGCATTTGAGACATCCCCAAGTGACTTACTGACAGTAAATAAGATCTAAAATTGTGTATATTAATAATGGACTTTTTCATTGTGGATAAATAAAGCACCTCTGGTGTGACTAGCGTGACTTTATATAAACAGCTTAACAGCTCAACATATACCATAATTTAGTGAAAAAATGCAATGGGCATATTACTTCCTTGTAGACCATAGATAGACTCAATATTTCTAAAATATATATTAAATATTGATAAATGCAGTATCAAAATCCTCCCAACTCAACTGTGTATTTGGTAGCGTTTCCTTCGGGTGGGGGGTGATGACCCCTCCCCCACTCTCCCATCCCAATTAAGCTCAACCATCAAAACAAAACCTATACCGACGCTTTACATCTCCACACCATGTTTCAAGCGATGTGCAAAATACACAAAAAAAAGAAGAAAAGTTGTCGAAAGCCCGGATTCGGAACCCGCTCTCGATCCGACACCGTGCTGACCGACCAGCGGTGTCCGGCCGCCTGCTGCGGGGATCCGCGCTGGTCCTGATGGGAGGGGGAGAAGTTTCCCCAAAGACAAGCTGCTTGAGTCAGAGAGAGAGAGGGGGGAGGGAGGGGGAGACTGAGGGAGAAAGGGAGAGAGCGAAAGAGAGAGAGAGAGGGAGAGGGAGAGAGGGAGAGAGAGAGAGAGAGAGAGAGAGAGAGAGAGAGAGACGCCTTTCTCCTTCAGACGAGTCTCACATGCCGCTCAGTGGATTTGCTGATTTTTCCAAATTAATTTCCTTCAAGTTATTCAACGGGACTGAGGAGATTTTGAAGCAGAGGATGCTCCCACAGGTGATTCGGATCTTGTATGTCTGGCTTTTCTGCTGTTTCCAAGGAGGCTTCATCAGGTGAGGCGCGCGCGGTAATATTATTCTCACGCATGTGCGAGTTATTTTTCTCTTTTATTTTCTGCTTCAACTTTTTAACCATCGAAAGGCGGCGCGTTCACTTTCGGTTCTCACCACCTGCCCTTTTGAGACACCTTTGCGTTGATGCGTTTTCAGCCATGTACAATTAGCCCGCGTCCGTCTCGTGTTTTTGTTGCTGAAATGAATCAATTTTTGACTTTCAATCATTAAAAGGTAATTCCGGCATTTGACGATTTTGTAATTGAATGTGAAAACCAACGTTATAAAGCGGCGGTCTATTTGCAACGGTGGGAATTCTTTATTAAAATAACCAACATTTGACGCGTCGGGAAAACTGGAAACTAATCATTTAAAAAAAGGCAATCATTTTGATTTCCAGGGGATGAAAACGTTGAAATAAATCCGTCCGGGTCGCGAACTACCTGTGGAATTCCCGCTCGTGCTGCGGAGCTGATCGCTTTTTGAGATTAAAGGGTGACGTTTAATGACAGAACGTTCGTATAATATCAAACAACATTCCATTCAACATTAAACGTGCATGAGAATAACTTCAGGCACAACAACTAAAGTACATGGCAAATGTGCTTAGCAGAGCCTTTAATTACTGTACGAAAAGAGGAGCACGCTCAGATCGGTGTGTGTTAGGTCACATCCCTCTCTCCCTTTCCTTTCTTCGTTCTACCTCACACCTCATCTCTCTCTCTCTCTCTCTCTCTCTCTCTCTCTCTCTCTCTCCTTTCTCTCCTCCCTCATGTTCTCATACCAGCAACGAAGCTCCCTCCTCTCTTTTCCTTACTTCCTTTCTTCCTTCACTCCCCCCCCTCGCTATCTTTCTCTGTGGCAAAAACTTTTATTTGCAGTGAACACTTTCATGCCCTGCCGACCTCAGGTGGGAACGAAAGGGAATTAAGATCTGCATAATCCTAGGAGCGGAACGGAGCCGCGAACCCAGGGGCGAGGGGAGCAGGCTCTTATAGCCTGGGGAGCCGTCAACTGGCAGCACCCGGTACCCGTCCCGCCACTAATCCATCCGGGGGGAGATGACATGCCCTCCTACTAGCCCGTCTGCTTGCAACTAGAGTGAAGGAAGGGATCGGAGGAGGAAGGGGCAGGTGGTAAAGGGCCGGCGGCATCTGATGGAGCTGTGGCGAGGCGGAGGGGATGGAGCAAACTGGGGTGGGGAGAAATGAGAACGAGAAATGAGCGGATGATTCATTTAGCTGGAGGCTCCGCGGAGGGGAGCAAAGTGGAGGACTGGGTGGTGAGTTTGAGAGAAAGGAATGCAAAAATGAGATTGAGCATTGAGATGGAGGAGGGGAGGGGAAGGGATGTCAGAGATATAAAGCTATGAAAGATTGTCATGGTGAAGAGTGAACAAGCTGGATTCTGTGATTTGTTTCTTTTGTCTACATTGCGATCCTCATGGGTTTCCCCCCGGATGGATTAGTGGCGGGACGGGTACCGGATCAGTGCTGATCCGGTTACAACATTCGCCTCGCTCACAGCCCATCGTTTCAACAACACCTCTACGTTAGGAGCAGTGGAATCCGGACGGCGACTTATAGAAGATTTTGTTTACCAAAATCGTCAAGCGTGCCGACTTCACCGGTGTCTGACGATCAGGCACTTATTGTCCAAACCAAACCGCCCGGTCGTCATGTGATTTGTGTTTGTTCGTTGATTAATTGGGAAGGGCCGAGAAAGGCATCGAGGACGGCAACAATGAGATCTTTGCTGTCCTGTCCTCCGGTCAATGAGAGGCCGTGAGTCAGACTCAGAACTGGACATGTCAGAGGGGAAGGCTTATCGTGTCATGCAGTCGGTTCCACGTGACCATGGTTCTCGGGTGTCCACTTGACTTTGGGTTCGAGGCCCGGTGAGTTTTCCTCTTAGCTGTGACGAATTCATTCAAGGCGATAATGGCTCTACTTACTGTCCTCCCATCCACAGAAAGTGGGTCAGTTGCATTATTGTCAGAATAAACATATTATATGACTGAGTAGACAAAAAAAAAAACCGTGGAGCTCTTGTAATAAACAGTTATTCAAGTGTGGCTTTGCTTGAGGCCCCCTCGCGTTGACCAACCAGCCCATGAGAGTATTCTGTATCCCACCAAGCTTAAATTGCCACTTTTAGGTTTGACTGGGCTTAAAAAAACGAACAAGGATGTAAGCTGCTCGAGCCAATCTAGCGCATCGCAAACTTAAATTCAACGCAAATAAGGGATTATTTAACATCTGGGGACAAGTCTGATGGCAGCAGAGCAAAGCATTTTATACACGAGAATAAAACTAGTATCGAACAAATGTGAAGAAGTTAAAACACATTATGTATGTATTCAAGCCCAGCTGGCAGCTGAAAATATTGTCACACAGGAATAGAACTGCAAGATATTAATGCAACAGAATATGTATATGTAGTTGTAGTCATGTTTATGCGGTTTAGATGAAACAGTTATTATAAATGTTAATTTATACATTCACACAGTCAATTAGTCATTACATGCTGTCTTTTTTGCATCGTTTTGGGCTTGATCATGACTTTAACAAACATATTTCTTTGTAGTTGGGTAATATTAATCTTTGACTAATCATTTGATCAATCAGTAGGCGGAGCTTTTTTGCCGAGTTGATGTCTTTTCTCGAACATTGCTAGCAATAAAGGAGCAGGTAAGGTTTAAGTGAGAAGAGAACATTTGAGAACGCAGAGTTAACTCTGAAGTTACCTCGCTAACTCCAAATCCTGCATTGTGCTACAGGCCCCATGTGATGATTTAAGTAAAGGGACATCTGAGCTCTAAACCTCACGTTAAAATCACTTGCGTTTTCCTTTGAGGCTTCTAAGAAACACCTGCTAACAGCAGCAGAATAATGCGCCAAATTGTGTTTGCTTCTGTCCAAACTTCAAAAGCTCGGTTTTTGGATTAGGCGACAATCTTTTTGCAATTAGCTTCAATTCAATTCTGATGGTATAGAAATTTCCCGCGAAAGGGAAGTAATATCTGGAGGCTAGTAAACAGTAGCGGGATGAGGAAAGCAATGATTGTTCATTTAAAATGTTTCACACCCGACTAAGAGTTGAACCCTTACAAGAGTTTGCATATGAAACTTGGGTGTGTAAACTCAATTTCCACCTTCTAACGTGATATGTGGCCATTTTGTTTCTAGCCGACTGAGTCAGGTTTGCTTTTTTTCACCCTGAATTCTTATTTCCAAGAGACTTCTGAAAACATCTCTGGTAAACACAAGATTTTAAACCTTTGTGGGATTCTCAGTCGATTAGTCGACACGTGCTTCGCATGCGGGGGATTCGTCCTCATTTTAGTAAAGCATCAACTGGATGCAACCGTTTTCACCTTGAGGTGGACTGTCACAAACACTTTTAGAGCTCTCTTATCCCAAGTCCCTGCATACCGATACACAGAGTGGAGCAGCAAGGAGCGCCGACAAAAAGGAAGCGTGATTAGAGGACAGATGGGATGTTTATGTGAATTAATGACTAAGAAATGAGACACGAGCTGGAGACAAGAGTCGAACAGACGCTTCGCTCTCCACTCCCACCGCCACCATGGACAGTTGTGGTATACTTAGTAATGAAATATGAACACCGGGGAGACAAAGACGATTTTTCAGAAGATAATCAGCTTGTAAGCATCCAATTCCATTGACGATATGTTGAAAAGGTAATTGTAGCGTGTCAAAGAAGGGTCTCCAAACACATAATTATTTATCACGCTTATTCTCAAAAGAATATTTTTGTCTATTCTACAACGGGATTATATTTCACTCTAAAATTCATTGAAACACTCGCTTTAAGCAAAAATAACTAACCTCCCTGCTTCTAAATTTTCACGAGCAACTTTCGGTGGTTGCGTAAAAGAAGAAAGCAGTGATTGACCCGGGTCAGCTCAGTGGACATCTGGGTTTGTGTTTGGATGTGATGGCACCTCCACTGTCAGTCTGACTGACACCTTGGGTTGAAAGATGTGACTGATGGTGTGCTGCATATTGCCTTTCCTTGTTTCCGTAATTAGTAATGTGCACAGCAACCTCTCTTGAGACATCTGAAATTACGGATGCTGGAGTGTTGCCTGTTTTCCGGTGTATGTCCTATATTTCTGCTCTCTTAAGTGGTTGAGAGTCTTGCCCAGGGACACTTTGACACGGAGCAGCCAGGGTTCAAACCCCCGACCTTGGGGCTCCTAGCGCACCCTCTCCACTCCATGTGTCACCATCGCCCACACATCATACAAATAGGTTTATTATCATGGAAGAGAAGTGGGTGTCATTCCAAGCCTATTCCTTGTTCCACGTGTTAGTGAAATGCCTCTCATACCAGCCAAAATCAATATCACAAACAACTGAATAATAGATGCATCAAGAAGTGTAGCTGATGGGCATCGGCTAAAAGGTAAACTTTTAACCCCGGAGATATGTCAACAGCTGAAATGGTGACTGGCTGGTGACCATAATGGAGTATTTGGGAGCAAAAGAGACAGTGTTTTGCCTCGGAAGGCAGCGGTGACCAAAACAAAGATATAACTCTTTCTATTTCTGCTTTTCAGGCGGCTTTGTTAATACTTCAAACAACAAATCATGAGTGCGTGGGCTTTGGATTCGACAAGCTTTCAGCTGAATGCACATGGACACATATTTCAGTCTCATACCACAGCTTTTTATGTTTGCACCAGTAATGAACAATGAAGAGGAATAGCAGGCAGATGTGAGTGCACGTTGAAGGCTGCATAGTGGCTTCGGTGGGGTGGGACAAAATAAATTGTGCGTCAGAGCACGTTTGTTTCAATGTTATTCATTCTGTGCACAGATCATACTCCACTAGTGTGGGTGAATATATCTGTGTAAGAAAATCTGTGACACAGTTGTAAGGTTAATACAATTATGTGGACATTTCCACTCTGGCCACTTTTTAACTAAAGCAGCACTTTGGCTATGAGGTTCACTGCTGTAAATCATTGTGTTCTCTGTAAGTAGAAACATGACGTTGGGTGCCGTTATGCAACATAGGGTCAATGCTGATTAGACTTTACTTACGGGGTGAACAAAAGTCTGTCCTACAGAGAGCAAACCTCATAAATATATGGTTTGACAAAGAGAAACAGCAGGCACTGAAGCTCTGATTTGTAATTGAATCAAAATGGAACCATTTACTGAACCATTAAGAATGACCGTGCTGCAATGCATCAGTAATTATAGGTCTGTAATTCAACACAACATATGTTAGGCTAAAAGCAAGAGGAGTAGGGTATACTGCCCCTATTAATCCTTATATTTTAATCTGAGTCTAACCCTAACTCATTGGCTTTCAGAATTTCGTTTCAATTTGTGAGAAATCTAAATGATGAATAATTGGTTGATACATTTCTTAGATGGTATACAGAAAGTGTAGGACAATTAAAATTTTGGTCTGCTGCTGGAAAATATCAACCTTTCACTCATTGATAGAAAGTATATTATGGAGTACATTATATTTTATTGCATCAACTGTTTCTCCTACAGGTCAGGAATGTTGATGTTGACTCCCCAGAAACCAAATCTTCCTCCTCTAGCTTATGATGATCTATGTTTGTGTCCTTACACAACCAACTATTTTGGTTTCCATTTGGTTCTACATGTATGTATATAGCTAAATTGAAAAACACCTGGATATAGAAGACATTGTCAATGGTTGTATGTTATCTTAAAATGCACTTTTATTGCATGATAATTGATTTGGCCATATTGTTTTTATGCTCCTAGAATCTTGTAGGTACGAGCTCCATCCAATCGGAAAACGTTCAATTAACTTTCCTTTAAATGAAACACTGAGGAACCAATTAAAAAGCCTACACACAGGGATTCTTTCAGATAGTACATGGTACACCCGGGCCACCCAAAAGGAAACTGGTTGATCTGCAGTGAAAACTGGAAAAACACAACAGACCTCCCTTATTCCAGCCGGGGTCACACATGACCGGCCGAGCAGAATTTGTCGCGTGGTAAACGGTCAGTCGAGAGGGTTGTTGAGGGGGATTACAGCTGTGTTCGTAAGATAACATAGTGGCAGTGAGAGGGTCTCTCCTTTCCAGGAGCATGAAATGAGAGTGCTCCATGTTTGGATACAATGCAAACACAATACACACTGAATGAATTGGTTTCTGATGTGAGGGCAAACAACTCCTGCACAAATACAACCTACAGGAAGAACCACAGTGTCCACGTCACTAGAGCCATTTCAATGGAAAGTGATTATTGGAGACCGCTTTAGATAACTTGCAGCAACAGCAGAAATAACTGAATGTCAATAAGGTAAACATCCAATGGCATACTTTGCCTCAAGCTCAAAGCAACCCATGGAAATAAAGGCAGCTTTTGCTCATTGATGGTTGGAGAAAGGCCATTAACTGACACTTTGTGATATAAGTGGGCGTTTTTTTCTGCGGGCGAATGTCTTTTAGACACCGTACAAAGCTGCTTCAAGGGTAACACAGATCATATACTTCCACAAACCCCTTGTGCTCTGAACCCTGGCAGACATTTGTGCCCACATTAGTGAGATGACTAGTTGTCCTTGACAGGTGACGTCCTGTATTTATATCATAGTACACTTACAGCAGCCAAATCAAGTCTTTCCCATGAGGAGAACGCTGATGAAAGCTGTTGTTGCGAACCTAAAGAAAATGAGAGGATGCAGTTTTTTCACCATAATAACAACAGGTAGAACAGATTTGACATTTCAACTACTCAGGGTTTCATTATACTGTTTGCCATTAAAAAAATAAATAAACCATCACGGTCTTTGTTGATTCCAATAACTGAGATAAGTAAACTTCCAATTTCTGCGATTTCTGTTTATGTGATATGTTATGAACACGGTTTAACGAGGAAATGTGTCTGTTTTCCACCTCTAATTTAGTGGATGGAAAGGGTACACTAAACACATTACTATGGCAGGCTCTTCACAAAATGTCTCACACTGAAAGCAGTCAGAGTCATATTATCTGTACTATATCCTATCCTGAGCATTTAATGAACTCTTCCCCCTTTCCTTAATTCAATCAATGGCCTGCCAGGCATTTTATTCCTCATGAAAAGGACAGATTCATGTCAGTTTCTGAAATGTTAGTATAGAGCCAAGCTGATAAATATGAAACTCATTGTATTAATTGTATTAACTCATTGTATTAATTAACAGCAACGTCATGTGTGTAAAAGTTATATCTATATTGCAGGATTATAGGGAGTAATAGTTTAGAATATTCTTTACAATTTTCTGAATTATAAAATAATGAGGTTTTTTTGTTGGCTGGTGATGTAAACGCTATCTGCCATGCATGGCCGTACTTCGATTCCACATTATGAATTTGATAAATCTTTAGACGACACGGCTTTATGCCGTTATTAACTCTACCAGGAACCTCTCAAATAGTATTACGCCAACAAGAAAACGGTAACATGAACCTGCAAAGATGTCCTTCCCTCTTGTATAATCGCTTGTGGAAATGTCGGGTTATTATTGGAAAAATATCATTTGCAAACATGTGTGGAATCCCTATAGGTATAATATTTAGGCATCTGTAAATGCACTCTAGGACATTTCAGTGTGTGATTCTGCAAACACATGTTGTTCATCCAGTTAAGTAATCTGAAAATAGTGATTCCGTTGAGCTTGGATGCCGAACTCCGCAGACATCGGTTTTGCCGGTCGAGGGTGGAACAAAGTTGTGGAGGAAAACACGGGACAAACATGTCCACGAAAAGAGACAAAAGAAAGACAACAGTGTCGATGCACAGGGCAAAAAGTCTCAGATGAATAAATAAACAAACTAAGACTTCCACTCGCAAAGACGGCACTCTCTAGGTCGTCTTCGACAATAAACGTTACTCCGTCTGGTGTTCTGCCGGTGAATTTCTTTGCAACCCGCGCAAGCCTTTCTGAACCATAAATTGAAATGAGTCCGTCAACACGAAACGCCGACGTCGACGCAGAAGCATGCGCCGGCCTTCAGTCTTATTGGCTACCCGCCAACGTGGCAGGTAGCTCGACAGTTTCACCCGCCAATCACAAAAGTTACCTGCATTTGGCTTGTGGGCGGATGCCAATTTCATGCCGTGGTGATATGCCTCGGATTGAAAATAACGTCTGTTCTACTTAAATATGTAGGTGCGAGGGAGGGGAAACATCTATTAGACATTTCAACTCTCAAGCTCGTGTTTTCCCCAAAAATATATGATGACATTAGAGCTGAGAATTACCTACTGAACAATAATTTCGAAAATACAGCTTAAGATGTGTTCATTAAGTAATTGAAACTGAGAATAATCCTTTCTATAAACATCCTTATAGAAAACTTCATGACGCAACCAGTTTGTGGCCAAAAATGTACCAAAATGATACCGTCTCAAAAGAAATTGACGCTCTCAGTTCCACGGCATCACGATTGAAATGAGAAACACGCGGTTGACAAAGCACAGTTAAGTCTGGGACTCAGAAGGTCCCTGGTGGACCCAGCAGGTCATTGGTCACTTGTGGTTGCAGCCGGCAGCTTGATCAAGCGACTCCCTTCGTCCTCGTCGTCCAAGAATGTGGGTCATGAAGAGTGCGGTGGCTTTCTTTGGCGTGCATGTGTCTAATGTGTGTTTTTGGGAAAACCTTTCTCTGAAACGAACAATTTGTTGTGAGTCACCTGAGCGGAAACATCAGTTAACTACATTGGCAGCAAAGAGCTTTTAGTCCTTGGTTTAAAAAGGACCGGGCGCACCCCGATTCGCCCGCTGGCCCTTTGCTCTCTCTCATCGCTCTACTTGAATGCTACAGTGCTACGGACCCCGGGGCCAAAAGGAGGAAGCAACCAAACCCCCTTTTCTCCATAATCAGCCACCGTAGCAGTTAATAAAAAAACGTAATGGAGTAGACAGAGGAAAGTCAGAGCACAGTTGCATAATCCGCTCAAAGCAGTTAGCAAATGGCTAATGGAAGAAAAAGATTATGGCAGCTGGAAATTACCTGAAAACCAACATACGCCACCACAGCATATGATTTTAACAGTGACTGATGGGAATTGAGAAGTCCATCCATGTAGGTGCTTTTAATTACATGTCCAATGTACACAGATTGTTTGTTAGTTCTGTAAAAATCCAGCTGGAGAGATTTTCCAAGGGTCTTTAACACTGAAGAAGAATTGGGAGGGAGTTGAAAGCCTCTTTCTATACAACACACACACACATAACAAAGCCAATTGCCTCATTATGTCGTGCAATGATGTGATTTGGTTGCACCAAAAAAAAAATGTAATCTCACTTTTCAATTCTTTTAATTTCCTGTCTACAGTCGGGAAGAAGTGGAGAAAAAAACCTCTTTGCTCAGGGATTTATTTCCTGACCTCATAAAATATATATATTTTATTGCTGGGATCATTTGCATGAGTCAAAGAACAAAATAAAATGTTATGGTGGCGTTTTTTAGTGCCAAGAAAAATGGCAAAACAAAGCTGAAGCTTAAGCGGTGAGGAGCAGACCACGACAATGAGGGCATGAGGATAAAGCAGTCCATCCCAAGCCCTAAGCAGACACATCAAAGCAATCCTTCGCAGCCAGTATAACCCCTCTCTATCAGAAATCCTGCTAGCTATGTTTCACAGAGAGTGACAGGAAGCAATCTGTGCGGATATCAGATCCTTGCCGTGGAAAGGGAGGCCTGAATACAGAGCGGCCCGGAGAGACAGCTGGAAGACGGGTAGGTCTGAGGAAGCTCTCTGCTGGATTTATCTCCCTCGAGGGGAAAGGTCAGCTCCTTAGGTTTATCACAGAGATTGCCATTTAAACTGTGACTGTTGGGAACCATTTGTTTGTTTGATTTATTTACGGGTTGCGCAAACAGGAGGTAAATGCTGAACACTTCATGCGGTCAAACACACATTTGTCCTTCAAAGGTTAATGCTAACGGCCAGTTGGAAAGGGGGGTTATATTTTCAAAAGCCTTGACTAAGTTAGCATTGATTTAAATGTCACTGTTCGATTGTATGTTTAAGATAAGTGTATATGCATTCAACAATGGAATTGTTAGCGCATATTAAAACAGAAAGGACTAAGCTAAAGAACTCTGAGGCCATCATGTCAGTGCCGGCCCGAGCCTCTTGGGGGCCCTAAGCAGAATTTGATTTGGGGGCCCCCCTCCCACCCACCAAGTCACCTGTGCTAGAAGATTATTGGCACAAATGTCACGCTATACTGTTGTAGCGAAAATTATAAACGAATACAGTGAGGTTATAATACAAAACTAGGGCTGCTTGCAGCACTGAACGGGCCTTAGCCTCCCCTTGCATGTCGGGGGGGCAGCGGTCAACCAAACACGTGGTCAAAAAGTGAAAAGAAAAGAAAAGAAAAACTGGTCCCAGGCAGCAATCGAACCCAGATCTCTGGCTCCCTAAGCAGACACCTTATATCTGAGCTATCATTCACACTTGCCATTGCATGCACGTGAGCCAGGTGCTTCTGCCGGCTTGCGGCTCGCGGTTCGCCGGCAACTCGCCGGCAGCTTGGGCCGGCTCGCGGCTCCCAAGCAGCCGCTTAGTTCGCTTATGCCTCGGGCCGCCTCTGCATCATGTAGCCAACCAAGCAGGATTTTCTGTACACTGTAGTCCTGTCAGGAAAACGTGTCGCACAATAACAAACACAAAAATATCTATATTCATTTGAATGTAGTCTAAATCTGTTAGTGAGCCGAGAAGTGTGATGAATGTAAAGAGGAACACAGTCCACACAGGGAGAAAGTAAGGTCTAAAATGACCGGACTGCAGTTTGTGTTCCGTGTAAAACCCACAAGCTGACTTTAACTTAGTGATGCAACTTCTGCACTTTCTGAACAAGCTTATTTTTACTCCGCCTCACCAGGTGGCGTTGTTGCCTGAACTGCAGGGGCTTGAATGGGCGTACCTACCTTGGTTTTAAAGTGAAATTGTAAAATGAATGGTATCTGGCTGATAGGTGCAATATGTTTAGGTTCAGGTGCAATATAGCTAAAAGGCCGAAAAGCACACAACAACCAGGGCAGTGGCAATATCAGAACAACAGGCTGAAGGCTAAAAGGATGTTACTTCAATTGTTCTAAAGTCGATCTAGAGAAAGCTAAGAGTTTAGACTGAGCCGTTTGGAACAATGTATTTTCTCACGTAACCAAATTCATGAGATGAGCATAAAAAGTCATATTTGCTAGATAAGGTGCGTCGGCTAAATAATTCATTTTGTTGTGGCATTTTGAAAGCACACTCGGCAATAAGGAGATGGAATGTTTTTTTTTTTCTTCTCACTTCTAGTAGCTCACAAAAAAAATGAAATCACAAAGAGAAGGACATTGTAATTAACAGAAAATGTAAAAGAAAAATGTTAAGTCACTAGACTGGGGTGTGTGTGATCAGCGCAGGAGATCAGCTCAGGCTGCATGGAGGAAAGCCACGGTGGCAGCTCAGTGTAGTAGAAACCAGCCATCATGAGCATAAGTCTGTTACCAACGGGGCCCTTGTCACTGCTGTGGCACAGGCCAAGAAACGTAATGTCTGCTGGGTACTCTGCAGATGTCAAGCCTCACTCCCGCAAGATTAAAGATTGCATTCATTAAACCCTGGGGTTTGCATGCAGACAGCTGAAAATACGTTAATTAACACAAAGAAGATTCTGCCATTAGCATTGGCTCATGGCTGAACTAATTAAGCTTTACTCCAAAACACAAAAGATCAAGAATAACACAAAAGCAGAACTGAAATAGTTGAAAGATGGAGGTGGTTTTAAAAGCAATCCCAGTAAACACTGCAGGATCTAATGGGAATGAGTCTTCTGCCACTATTTAAAGTGTCATCAATCTGACAACTATTTTTATTCCTCTGTATTCTGTCAGCTGTCTAACCCTTGGTTGTCTCTAAAAAGTATTAAAAACCACATTAATAGGCCACACCTTTCCTCATTACGATGCACGTGGGTGCTGTAATTTGTTTTGAATTGATCACCGTACTGGTGCCATAAATACTTGCAAGCACACTGAAGCTGCAGCTGGATTATTCCCTTATTATTAATTTATTAATGAGTAACAGTGGCTAAAAACTGCCAACCTGACCCAATAGACGGTTGATCAGAGAAGCAGTTATGGAAAACCGTGTGCAGGCCATTTCATTTAAGTAATACATGGCAGGTGATTAGATGAACCGTCTGTCAGTCAAACTCTCCACTGGAGAGAATGTATGTTTTCTGTGTTCCTTCGGTTTTCTCTGTTTTTCACTCCGCTAACCTCCCCAGCTGCCATTGATTTTTCTGAACAGTTGCCTCTCTGTATCGTCCGGCACACACCAAAGCCGGGTTCCCGGGCACATGGGCACTGGTTGAGGCCTGAGAAGATGCAGAAACCATGAAAACCTGCAGCCAGCTTTTTTATTTATTTTTTAAACGGTTTAACTTTTTTTTTTTAAGATTCATTGAGATCAATAAAAAACTATAGAATGCTGCCTCATCCCCAAAAGCAACAGAAAGCCAGTTTTTTACTCAACTGTAAATAGCAACTATTAACAACTTATTTTTCTTCATCATCATCCTCCTCCTCCTGCATAATGAAAGATACTGCTCTTCGGAGGGGAGGGGGTCATAAGCGAAAATTGACTGTATGAAAAATTCAGGAGTAATTTCAAATCCATCATCTTATATTTGATCTACTGTCGATTGAATATGCATGTTCTCCCGTGACATCGTAAAACCATTGAAGGACCTCCAGTAATCTGCCTTGCAAACGAGACCACTAAACTGAATACTTAATGTGCACGTAATTTCACCAACGCTGGCCTGTTGTGGACGCACAGACAGCAGATTGTTGTACTATTTATTTGAGTTCTGAATGCCTCTATTTTGAGTTGAAGAAGTATGGTTTCCATCCTTACAAAAGGTTGTAAACACTGTGGTTTACTACGTAGTTGATGTTAACCAAGATCATTAGAAGGCTTCAGCTTGGAAGCGCTTTCCGGTTTCTTGGTTGCCACACCTAGGAGGTGTCACTGTGCAGCAGTGGCAGTCATTAGGTCACTGAAGATAAATGTGCAAGGTTAAATCGAATCCCTTTCCCAGATGAGGCGATTGATCAAAAAGGGAACAGTAGTAGCCATTGAGCATCACATACAGGATTGTGAAGACAAGAGCTGCACAGGTCATTAAACACAACAAAATGACAAGTTTGTGTATTAAGCATTTGTTTGAATGCATTCAAAATAAAAGCCCTGTAAATGGAACAAGGGAATTCATGTGGTTTGACAAGCTTGGTAGAGAGTCGTTCAAAGAGTGTTGTTCAAAAGCCCCTCATTTAGCCTCGAAGTGAGAGCCCTTCTATACGAGCCATAAGTTGGCCTCAAGGGTAATTAGATAATTAGAACAATGTGTCAACGGGTGGAAAGAGCACTTTTGTTTCCATTTCCCATTATGCTAATATTCCTAAAAAGTTAGTATGTTCATGCATGGGTGTCTAATGGGCCCGATATCCCCCGCTGCTTCCCTCTACAAAGCCACTCTGTGATATGATGCGCTTTTTTGATCACCAGCTTCTTAATGGAAAAATAATTGAAGGAATATATATGCACTCCATGGGCAGAATCCCCTCCCATCTAATTAGAGATAACTCATTGGTTACTTCTGAATCTTCTGGGGTAAAACAATACCTTGATACAATACAGACAAAGATGGTTCATTGTGGTATTATGTGAAAACAATCAACCAGGACTGCATTTATATTTACCTAGATCTTAAAGTACAAGCATCTGGCATATGTGTTGCCTTTTGTACAGTGAGGTGTTATGTACTTAGATAAGGGGAATTTTGAAGAAATGCTTGACACTCGCTGACGTCGCCTCTCGCCCCCTCACACCGCAGCTCATTTATGTCGTCATACATTTGAGCCTGACGTACTGCACACAGAATGTGTTCCAGCTTTGGATATTTTCACATATTCCCTGTGACTGAATGATTCAGAGTAAGGAACAGGATTTGGGGACTTTTCATACTGTATTCTAAGCTCAATATTGGTTGACACGATTTATTTAGCCCCGTTGCAGATTGTTACTAAAAATGCATCTTAAAACAGCCCATTTCTAACAATTATATCCATGTTGGAAGATTCTACACGGCAAGAGAAACTGTCACTGATGAGCATATTTACGTGGCACAGAATGAGTAATCCATGGACACATCCGTGTTTGCAGGAAAAGTAACTGCGCGCTTGCTTAAAGCCAGGTAGAGTGAAATGCTAATCAGATGGAGAGCATCTCCTTAGATGAGTTGCTCATGCAGTTGCTTCCCTTGGTTGATCTGCTGACAGCACAGTCCTGACAGGTTTGTCATAACAGTGTTTCCCTCTCATAGCTGTAGACGCAGCACGGCATGATGGACAACGGCCATACAAACATCCAGAATGGAATAACTGAATCTTTAATGTGGTTAGTTTGCAGGTCCGTAGCTACAAAGGATAACTAGAAAAGAAAACATATTTTTTTGCTATAGCTCAGAGACAACAAAATATGTTCCGTAGTATTGGCTGGCATGCAGAAAATTCAAAGAAAAGCTGTTGAATTCTACATAACTGCCTCTATTTTTCCTAATACTTGAATGCGTGGAAACACAATTGTGTTCTTTCATTCAGCTTTGCTCCCAAAGCAAAATGAAAACATTTCGTAACGAGAGACAGGCCTAACTTGCTCCGTCCCAGAAGGAAAGAAAGGGTTGTTTGGTATTCTCGACATCAGTCCGGTACGGCTGCTCAAATCAAAGGATCGAAGGGGGAGGAAAAAAGGTCAAGCTCATTAAATGTCACCAAAGAGCATCTTAATAATTAAATCTGTCACACAAAGAACCACATCATTTAGCTTTGAAGGGGTCTTAGGAGCCACTTGCAGTCAGACTTTTTTCAGGGTTTTATATTCACCAGAAACTGCTAACATAATTTTAGGATTGGTTTGAACAGCGCATTAATATGGGAGGTGATGTAAACCCGGAGGGGAAACAGAAATCAACAGCTCCTCCAGGTCAGTAAGTTCAGCTGTAGACCTCAGGACAAAGAGTTTTCATGAGACATGAGACTTTTGAAACGTCTGATATGTATAGATTCAGAATTTTATAAATGTGTATTTTGCACTATTAAAACACCAGACCAAACACAAAGACTTTGCTCGATACATCTCCCTGTGCGAGTTTGTAACTGTGTGATTGTGTGTGTGTGAGCGAAATGAAAGGAGTACAAACATACTTTAAAATCAGCAGCCCCACAGAGTTGGCTTTAGCCAGAAGCAGCGGAGTGGAGTCAGGTGAACAGCGAGTGTTGAGCTTTATGATAAAAGCAAGACAGACGTGCACAGCGGCTCCTCTGGGAGAATCAACAAAAGGTGCCGTTGCTTGTGGGTTTTTTAGCAGCACTGGTTGTGGTTCCGCAGGAACGGAAGCTATTGGATGATTAACGCAGTGGTACGTTACCTCGATAACAGTTTGAATGTTAACATACGAATACATAATGACGTAGCACCATTGCTTTGATTTGTCTGGAGAAAGTGCTGATGCGCATAATCTAGGAAATAGTCAGAAGATACAAGTCTTTGGAGTCAACAAAATTAATTTAAATCGGCAAACTGATCGCCGAAATTCAACAATTAAAAACAAAAGAAATAGCTATAGTACAGTGTATTAGTTATTAGTATATTTGTAGAGTAAATAAAAAGAATAGTCATTGTTCTGTCGTTGTTTTTTCACACTCCTCTTTCCCTTCTTGTCTGTGGTAGTTATGTGTAATTTAAGCAGGAGTCAAACCGCTTCAGGAATCTAAAGTAAATTAATGGGTGATTTGAAAATTAAATAAAAAGCCTGCAGGCTTATAAGAAGTCGAATTCTCTGGTTACGGAAGAGGTTTGGCCTCAATCTATCGGGCCTTTGAAAGTGTACCTTACGGTTTGACATCTGTTGGAGAAATGCTCAAAAGATTGTAAATCTAAAACCGATGACCGCGGCTACATTTTAAAACAATTCTTAATGGTTGCTCTTACTATTAAAAGTTTCTCTGGATCACCTCAGCTCTACCTAAGTCGTTCCAAAAAATAGCCAACACAGAGTAATGGATCCCTCTTGTAGATCCCTTTGTGGCTCTGAATACTTCGAAGATTGATAATCAGTGGCTACGGACAAACAAGAACATAAGGCAGAGCAGGACGCGGCCTCGGAAGGGATTGAACCAGCCATCTCTACTCCAGCGATCACGCATTGCACCGGTAATAACGGAATCAAGAGCACGGGGTGCAATCGGCTGTTCCCCAACAGGGACCAGAGAGAAATCATATCCATCCTGAACATCCACCCATCCATTTTCCATTGCGCTTACCATTAGAGGCTTAGAGGGTCGCTGGAGTCAATCCCAGGAGACTGGCGACCAGTGCAGGGTGTACCCTGCCAATCGCAAGTGGAAATACAACCATCCACTCTCATATTCACACACCTATGGATCATTTGAGAGTCACCCCGGAGCATCCGAAAGGGAACGTTGGGCCGGTCGTGAGCAGAGGACCCCCTCTTGCTGTGAGGAGGCGGCGCCCAACAACCACAACGCCAACATGCCGCCCCCAGAGCGAACAAGGACCGGCATCTTACGCGTTTCCCTTAAATGCTTCCTTGTGTCTCTTTGTTTTCCTCAGTTGGCTGATGGTTATTCCCCGTCAGTGGCTGCCTGAGCCTCGCTGGCGCTTCTGGCAACTCCTTTCCCTTTCCCCCACGGTGTCACGTTCAGAGCGTTACAATTGAGCCATCAATCTGTTGAGCCTCACGCCGGCGGGAAGCGCAGTAGGAGGGACAAGTTTACCGCTCCTTCCGTTTTGCATCTTTGCGGTTAGGGCCTAACAACTACGATACGTCTTGGAAACAGTTTTAGCTGCCAACGGAGACAAGCCCATTCACACTCATTTCGTCCTCCACCGCTGGGTATTTTCTTTTAGTTGGTGACTGTTTGGCTTTGTATTCGGTTGGATTCCCTTTTTTTGGAAACCTTTTCATAACCTGTCATGCATACACGCACAATCCTCTGTCGTTTCTCAAATGTTCCCCCTTGTGTTTGCTCTCAAATGTTAGACTGAGCTCCTGTAAGGAGGAGACAAAGCCCCCCGGCAGGGCAGGGCCGCAGCTGTCTCCGTCTGACTTCCTGGACAAGCTCATGGGGAGGACGTCCGGCTACGATGCTCGCATCAGACCCAACTTCAAAGGTATAAAACAAACACCATTAGATCTGTGTTTTCAAAGCGAAAAAGCTAACCATTCTCATGTGTTGTGTGCTGCTCGGGCAGAAACCACAATACGGCGAGATTTCTAGCTTCCTACATAAATATTGCATCGGCCTGTCTAACTCTCCCCCCTGTTTAGATTTCACTAGAACTAAGTGAAACTTAAACTCCAAATAACCCTTTATGGTGTAGGCCACTTATTTTGTCGTATTAATGACGGCTTAGTTATGAAACATTTTTACTACGATGCTGCACAAGCGCATAGTAACCCTGTTTCCACAATCGTATTTTGAAGTGAAACGTCGACAGCGCCTGAAGTACGTGTGCTGGTATCTAGTACAGGAAGTGGTGCCTCGTTATCGTCATGGGAACGGAGGTCCTACGCATTCTTTTGCATGCCAAAGTCTGTCGTCAGGCTAGCTCGCTAACTAGCTACTCGGCTGCTGCCCCAGTTATGGAACATGTAAATAATACATTACCAACAAAAAAAAAGCTTGTCTAAAACAATGAAAGTACCTTTCTTGCCTCCATGAGCTGTGGGTCACACCTGCCGCTCCCATTGCTGGTGAGAAGCGGACAAAAATCGATGAGCCAAACAACAAAAACTAACGTTGCATCGTTCGGAGAACACCGGAATGCACTTGTCCCTTTTACCTCACAGCGTCATTGACTCGCGTCATCTCTCCCTCTGCGTCCGTCTCCGGAGGCACGACTGTGTGAACTCTGGGTTACGGCGACAAAACCAGCCGCGTTAAAGTCAGGAACAGAGTATGGTGAGATAATAAATCCATATATTATGTCGTACTTTGAGACAATAATGCCTTTTTAACGTCAAAGCAAGACCATGATGTTCCCCAACCGTAAAGAGCTTTGAGTGCCTAAATGTAACCGCAGCTCGCTATAAACGGGAGAAGGAAAAACAAATGAGTTTTTCACTAAAAGTATTTGCTGTTGCATTATAAACATGATGTCAAAGGTCAGGGCTGCACACTGCGATATTTATAAATGCCAAAATGTGGACTGATGCGTCTGTGACCTTCCCATTTCTGTGGTTGGTTTTTGTAAATTAGACACCACAGGCATTTCTTCATGTGGCGCGATCTCGTGAATCCCATCCATGGAGAAAGATGTGTGTTTCTTTCTTTCCACAGGCCCAGCTGTGAATGTCACCTGTAACATTTTCATCAACAGCTTTGGGTCCATTACCGAAACTACAATGGTAAGAAGACCGGGGACATTTTTCATGTACATTTTCTTGAAAATATCATTAGCATCATTAGCATTAATATATATCTAATAATGAAATAATTCTTGAAATCCTTACTAAGTGTAGGCTTCAGCACTACACTTAGTGCTGAAGCCGTTCTCTCATCTCTGTGTTTCCTGGAGCGTATACAGTGCAACCTTCAGAGACCAATGGGTCACTGACACGCTGATAATGAACTGTCCACTCTGCAATTAAAATGAAAAATTGATAAAAACCGGGTGAAAAGGTGTGTGGGAGAGAGGACGAGAGCTTCCGTGGAAAAGGACTGTACTCAAGCCTGCGCGGACAGCGTTACAGCTGCTGGACACGCCATAGAACAGTGTCAGGGCGCCTGGGGGAGGCCCATTGTCAGACCTCCATTAAAAGTCAGCCGAGAGAACGACAAGAGTTACAATGTGTGCGCTGGAGATGCGCGATTTTTATTCTGATTATTGAGATGGACAAGCAAGAAAAAGGAACCATGTAAAAATATTAGTGCTGTGAATCGCATTGATTGGAATTTTTATTGAATTACTTGTGCATGTCTGCGGGAGTGAGTGTCTTCAGTACTTGTCCTTAGCATGGCTTGCACTGGCTGAGCAAACGCTATACCACCTTATTGAATCTTTACTTAAGAATATCGGATGATTAAGGCGAGGCAAGAGGTCTTTCAACCAAATGAAAATAAACAACGAGATTGACCATATGTAAAACTTGTGCTTACAGCAGTCATCACAAATGGAAAGTGCTTTTATTTACAAAAGCATTTAATGGCGGAGAACAACCATCTGTTGTTTAAAATCCAACAACAGTTATCTGTGAACGGGGCACCAATAAGGACAAAGCACATCTACATTAAAGCGTCTTTGTGTGGATCACAACATTTCGTATGTGAAAGACAGAAGAAAGTGAACTTTTTTGTATGGAATTTCACTTTAGAGTTTCATCATGGTTTCATCTTTCAAAGAGCTTTAGTCATCTGAAAGCCATCATCAGTCAGGGACGATGTAACAGAGAAAGAAACTTTTCAAATCACTACTGCAGTACGATCCACTTCTAGACCCTCCATCTGTACCACAAGCGTCACTGCCGATACATTTTCCATTAACTTCCTTGAGTTCTTCCACAGGACTACCGGCTCAATGTATTTCTACGGCAAAACTGGAATGACCCTCGCCTGGCTTACAGCGAATACCCGGACGACTCCCTGGATCTGGATCCCTCCATGTTGGACTCCATCTGGAAACCAGATTTATTCTTTGCCAACGAGAAAGGTGCCAATTTCCACGAGGTCACCACTGACAACAAGCTGCTGCGGATTTTCCAGGACGGCAGTGTTCTGTACAGCATCAGGTAAGCAAAGTTCATATTCCCAACTACCGTAGTGGGTAGTTTGAGAATTACATGCAGAATGACATGTGGCTGTAGTGAGACTTGGAAAATCCTGTGCATGTAATTCCACTAATATTTAACCCGATGACCACGATGTCAGCTGATTGACTCACACCTCCCTACATTACCTGGACAACTTGCACAACACTCTCACTGCAGGTCACCAAAATACTAAATGGGTGCCAGCAGTCGGTTTGTTAAATGACATTCTTTCTACACAGGACGGAACATTTACAAACGGCTAAATAGACCACAACATTAAACGCGTGCAAACATTTGATTAACCAAGTCTTTCACGTTTCACGTCGTTTTGGTTATTTTGCCTTTGAAAACACTCCTTTCAGCACCGTGGAAGCCATCCCTTCTGAATTATTATGCCTTTGGGTAGAATAGGTTTTAAAAATGTGACTTTAAATGATCAGTTTATATTCCTATTACACAAACTAAACAGGCATCCTTATATCCGTGTATCCAGTTAGTATCCATCTACATTTGTTTTGAGGAGAGGGAGAGACAAAAAAACGATTCCACCGTTGCAAATAAAGACAATCACGCTGTGATTAAACTGATAAATGGCGTCTTCTAGATTTGTTTACCAACTATGTTTAACATCTTTGTGTCCACTAAACGCAATGAATCCCATGTTAGCAAAATCAAATGGCTCATTCGTAGTTTGTTCTTCAGCTGAAAAAAGGGCAGATTGTGTCATCATTACACAGGAGCAGATCTATGTCTGTGTAAACTGCTGGGGGCTCTTGTCTCGCCTCTGGGCGATGCATTAGAGCAGGTAATTACAGTTTTCCTGCAGACAGACTACCAAATAGCTCTCCCTCTCCCCCTTTCTTCTCTGGAGGGTTTTTTGAAGGCTTAATGCATCAACACTACAACAAATAAAAGCAGGGACGCCTGCACCAATTACTTTGCCGTTGCTGTGGTGCAACAACTAATCAAATGGTAGAGTATTCTTTTCCAAGCTACTCTTTTTAAAATGTGTTTAGTAATCGCATTTGTCCAATTAGGGTTGATTCAGTAGTTGCCACTGATTTATTTCCTTTTTTTTTTTGTAATCTGTTAGCCAACCCTTTCGCTTCGTTCTTTGAGGCGTTTTCCTTGAGCTCCATTGTGCTTTTGGGTTTCTTTTGACATCCCCTATTACTTCTCTTCTTTCTTCCAATCTGTGTTTTTTTTCCATCTCAGGCTGACTCTTACCTTGTCTTGCCCTATGGACTTGAAGAATTTCCCAATGGACACTCAGACCTGTACAATGCAGCTCGAAAGCTGTGAGTTTTCTTCTTCTCCTCTTTGACTTTCTTGTCTTAGTCTCCACTTTTTACCTGCCCCCCTTTCCTGATTTATCTTGCTGTATTCTAAAGAGTAACTTCATCATGAACATAAATATGTGTCAACGTGGAACAGTGTGCATTTGTCTGCTACCACCTGATCTCCTGTGCAAGTTTCCGTTGAATGACAATTTTTTATCCATATAATCGCACTTTCCTTGCATATACCAAATTCACAAAAACAATGTAGTTGAACTGCACAGAACTCAAAGCTTCACAAATGTAGCCACAATAATGGCTGATGGGAAATAGTTCAAGTGTTGAAGGGTTCAAGAGAAGGAAAAGTACAATTCCTTTTCAGTCTTCCTTTTAGTGGAGATAGCATCTGCCCTCATGAAACCAATTTTCAGGATATAAATAATAAAACTTTGATTTTCAGTCCCTTTTATTATATGTGACCCACCCTCTGTGCCGAGAGCTAACCTTAACTGAACGGATTTCCTGTCATTGGGACAAAAGAAAAAAGAAAAAAAACGTCTAGCAAGAGGGCGGAAACAAAAAGAGCACACAGACCATTAAGTCCCTTCGCCTTCTCAAAAGCATCTCTCACAAATAAATAAGTCAAGCTGAATGCTGGCATCTCTGCCGGCATCCTTATTGGATCCAACAAAACTAGAAGGTCTGTAGAACTCTCAGTAGAATAGGCAGCATGATTTATGGCTGAAAATGAACATGCACAAAACGGATAAACGGTTAAAGGATCACTAGATTTAGTGCACAACGTCGGACGTCGTGCTTATCTGTCCGGGTTAGTGTACTATAGCACACCCCCGTTAAAAGGGCTTCTAGTGAGGAAACTTGGCCTTGTGTTGACAAGTGCTATAGCACACCACCCAAGGGTGGGATCACCTTGGGCGGAGCTTGATGTTAAGAGGACATTATATGTTTTACTGCAACTACAAGGTTTGCAGAAACATGAGAAGGCACAAGAGAGAACAAAAGAAAGAAAGACGAGTTATCTTTGGGGTTTGAGGGAGACAAGGCTAAATCGTCTTACTGGCCTTCAATGCCAAGGGCTTATAGCGATATATAATTTACAAGCAATGCAATTCTGACAAATCAAAAGCAGCTCATACCATCGTGCTTTGCCCTGTTCCATTAGCATAACTTACACCAGAGGAAAGAGGAAAAATCTGTTCATCCATGGCTGCATTAAGATTGGGGCTTTGTTTAGATTCATGTTAATGAAGGCAACAGGTACCGAGTAGTCATCCCTCAGCCTGGCTCACCTACAGTAGGGCCTCAGGAGTTTCATTTCTGTTGCTTAAAATCTTAAACATTGTGTTTTTTGTCCCCTGTGAGCTGTAGCCCCTTGCTGGTTATGGCAGGACGTGTGAATGACAGAATTCAGAAACAAGATTATTGTATTTCCGTCATGTTGTTCTTGCAGGCGTATGGGCTGGTTACAACGTCTTGAATAATTGACGCCTTGTTTGGTTGGGTCCTAAAGGGTCCCAGTGGACATCAGCATTGTTCAGATGTGCAGGAAATTCTGTGCTGTTGCATGAGGCATGCATTTTCAATATACCGTTTTAAAAAGAGCAACCTTGTCTGGAAGCAGAATAATTATTGACGCATCCTGAGTGGTGCACTAAAGTGTACATTCACAAGGAAGGCAAGATTAGGGATAAGTGCTAAAAAAGGTAAGTATGCAATATTGTTTGTTCATGCAAATCAGCTCAGTATGCGATCGCACATAAAGCATTTCTTGCTGTCATAGGCAGATATGATCCTCATGTCCTTTATCCTGTAACCTTCATGCAACCCGACCACGTGACTGGTGGCTGTGGTAGGTGACCTTTACTGTGACCAACATGATGGCACAGGAGAGCTGGTAGCTGGACAAAACCAAAATTATATCACGCAACATTATGCATAGATGTAATGCTACGGCAACAACAATATCCCAATGAAAATTGTGGTGTAGAAAAGAAATCGGGTTAAGGAGGAGGAAGAAGAGGACCAGGATTAGTTTAATAAAATTAAAGTGATCGAAATAATGCACGTTTAACAGTTGCAATAGTACCCCATATATTTGAAATATATACAGTAGAAACATTGTCTTTGTAGTTGTTAGAGAACCAGACATGTTAATGTTACATTCTGTGATTGTTGCATTCCCCCACATAGTAACAGTGTAAATCCTTGTTTTAATGTCCATGCTTTGGTGGACAACCTTAGTGGACAACCATTGGTAAAATATTATAAACATGTTGAAAATGGAGTAAAACCATCTCTCCTCCAAATCTAATGAGAACCTGAGCCGAAGCGTTTTATTGAAGATTTTAAATGTTTTGTTTATTATATGCTGTAAATGGCAAAATCATGAACTATTAAGCATTTTATGGAATGTTAGTGCTGTAATGAAAGAGTATGCCACAATAACGTTGTCTTAATAATCTTTTCTTTATCTCCGCTGTTCTCCATTCACAGTTGGTTACACCATGAATGACTTGATCTTCGAGTGGCTGTCTGAAAACCCCGTTCAGGTGGCTGATGATCTCACCCTGCCCCAGTTTGTGCTAAAGGAGGAGAACGATTTGGGCTACTGCACTAAGCATTACAACACTGGTAAATAAACAAATTCCACGGACCTTCACCATTCAGCCTGTTGTTCCAGTCCCATCCCGACAGTGTAAGCGACGCTAAGCAAGCCAGTTGAATGTACTACGTCATGTATCTGCAGGCAAATTCACCTGCATTGAGGTGAAGTTCCACCTTGAACGTCAAATGGGCTACTACCTGATCCAGATGTACATCCCGTCCCTCCTCATAGTCATCCTCTCGTGGGTGTCCTTCTGGATAAACATGGACGCTGCACCTGCCAGAGTGGGTCTGGGTATCACCACCGTACTGACGATGACCACGCAGAGCTCTGGTTCAAGGGCCTCGCTGCCGAAGGTGGGTCTCGAGACCAGTTGAAAAGATGTACGATTGCCTGAACGTAGCGGAAGGTGGATTCTTTCTTTGTTTACTGAGCAAACGGATCAGCAAGAACCCAGAGATGTAGGAGATGCATTACAGTCAGGGCTAAAATAATGTTTTTTCCCCGTCCCTTCACGACGGGAAATGCAGTTTTCCTTTTGGCTAAAATGGGGTTTAGACAACCTTCTGTTTTCTTAAATTTGTCAAAAACATGCACCTGGACTCATATGCTGATTTATGCTGATTTAGTAGATTCTTTGATTTGAAGGATTTAAGAGGAAGAGGATGAAATATTTGACAAAAAAAATATTCTTAAAAGAATTTGTAGGTAAAGCAACAGGTTCAAGGTTGGTTTCACATCTCTCTTTCTCTCACCACCCAAATATGAAAAAGAAATTTTACAGAAAAGGTAAATTATAACATTGTTCAACTAAACAGAACATTTTCAGCAAGATTTTTTTTTAAAAGTCAGCAGGTAGTTCAAGTATTAGCAGAGTTTTTAACACCATCAAGCCTTAAAAACGTGTGACAACTGAAGAGCCACACAAGACGGGTTCATTGAGCGTTGCTGATCTGCTGCGACAGGTATTCTCCGTCGAGTGACATAAAACCTTAAGTCTTGAGCCGTGACCCTGTCTCATGGCTACATGTCAACTGCCCACAACCCACTGTCTCATTGCAATCCGAGGCCCTCCCGAAGACGTATGTCACTGCGCGCCAGAGCGGCGGAATGGTTGGATCACGCAGCGCGCCCACGGATTATCGGTCGGCCTCATAGATTTTCTGTAAATTGCCGCGACCTCGTCTGTTTTCCCAGGTGTCCTACGTGAAGGCAATCGACATTTGGATGGCGGTGTGCCTTCTGTTTGTGTTTGCCGCCCTGCTGGAATACGCAGCAGTGAACTTTGTCTCAAGGCAACACAAGGAGTTCATCAGGCTGAGGAAAAAGCAGCGGCAGCAGAGAATAGTAAGTGTGAGTCGCATGCGTGCTCGCTAAAACACACCAATGTAGCAGCAGATCTACAAAGCAACAAGCAGGAGGAAGCCTCACACACACACACACACACACACACACTCCAGTGCCTGTCAGCCTTTATAACTAACTAATGCCCATTGTTATTTTGGCTGCTGTACGTCTAGGAACTGACAGCACCAACACGCTACAGCTGGCTGTCATATTACATGAGGCCGTTGTTGTGGTCCGTTCATTTCAGTTAAGCCCGTTTCCATCATGAGCTCAACCTGTGACGAGGCCCCACCATCTTTCCCCCTCCGTCACAGAGCGAAGCCGAACCACCCACCCTGCGGCTGGTGGATGCCCTGACCCCCATTCACAGTGCACCGCGTGCATTTCTGTAGTGGGACCTATTGTGATTAGTGAAAGACCCTTTGACCACATCTCTCGTGCTATTGTATAACAACGTTTCGGTACATTTTCCGTTTTAAACAGTTTAAGCCGGCAACATTAATTGCTTGCGTTTTTGTTAAATACTATCCTATAATGATTTGGTTACTATGTTGGAATATAATTCTTCACAGCAATATTATGGGTCAACCTTGTGACCCATAATAACATACCTGCATCACTTAAAATGTTTGTTTTTTTTGTATCCGTGCAGGCAGCAAACTTCAATTGTGGAAAGTTGCACAAAAACAAAATTGTCTTAAACTTAGATATCATGAATAAGAAAAAGTCAGAAAAATGACTGTGACTCACCTGATTTATGAACTTGGTAAACATAAACATGGGTTCACGATTTAAAATAGAGAGTTGGAATTTAGATTAAAATGGACCATTAAGCACAGTATGCTTACGGGTGGGCTTACTGTGGTTTACAGGTCCCTAAACGCTAAAGAGCCGTATACGGCGTCCCCACATCATGGGTTCCGTTTGCTGGCTGCAAAAGACAAGATGGCGACGGCCAAAACACCGAAATCGATGCTTTAAAGCTGCAGCCCAAAAACCAATGAATGGCGTCTTGATGACCACCTGCACCAAAACGTGCATCTTTTAAATTGAATCCACAGGTTGAATGACAATTATATAGACAAACGGCTTGTAAGTTGACGGATAAAAGGGTTTACAACTGAGAGACTGCTTCGTGTAAACAGTCGGGACATCTTGAAAATCCCATTAAACAGCTTACTGGTCCGGCAGCGTTCCAGACTCATGAGAAAGTTCCCTTGTTAGAGGCAAAAGAGTCCAGCAGATTTACCAGGCAGTGTTCCTTCCTTCCTTCCTGCGTCGATAAGGGAGAGAGAGAAAAGGTCTTCCCCTGTCCACATTAGTTGTACAATTACTCCCACCCAAGAGTTTTAGAGACACAAACTATCCATCTGATTGGCATTGACGCACAACTCAGCGGAGAGAGGGGTTGGGATGTGATAGAGCGTTCTAATCTCAGACTGACCATGGTTTGATCGATGCACTTTCAGCGTTGTGATTCACAGCTCTGCCGAGTCTGTGAGCCAAAAAACTATTGCAAGAACATCCACACCGCCTTCAAAATTCCCAAAATATTAGCTTTAATTGATAGTATTTTAAAGACATGACTTGAGCGTTTCTCTTGAAAGCCATTTTCCTACATGAACAGTCACTGATAATGCCCTGTAGTTTCACACTCACAGTCCCTCTTTAAAAGCTGGGATGACTTTGTTTAAATTCTGTTTGCATATTTAGTCACTTTATTTTTGCGTCGGTTGGTTTCTTTAAAATGAAGCAGGGACAACTCTTGTTCTAAACAAAAGGCCCAGGGCCAAAACTTTTGGAAACATTTTGTGTTGAATTTATATTTTTCTTTCATAGGAGACGACTAAAGTCTTGTTTTGCTACTAAAGATGAAATCAGGACCAATAACTCTTATTTGAATGTGTCTACCTTCCTTTTCAACGGAGGTTTTTGCAAGTCAGCCTGGCAGTGTTGAGTCGTTGCGGAAAGTGAATGACCTCCCCGGTAACAGTCAACAATCAGCCTACAGGAACCTGAATCAGCACTGCAGCGCCTGTGCAAGGGTAAAAAACATTTAACCCTTTTGTCAAGCCTGACCTTCAACCCAATTTTTGTCCATGCCTCCATTCTTCCAAATTGATTGTGTACTTTAAACCTGAACATTCCGTGGTATTTCGGCCACATGCCAAACCTACCTTGTGCCGCTCTCGCCCCGTCACCAATGCCTGCTCCTAGTGACCATTTGCCCTTTTATACAGATATTACTAGTTTGTGCATCCTGTTTTTAACTCCAAGTTTAAGTTCAAAATGTCTTCCCCTTTGTCTCTCCTTTCCATTATTTTTTTTTCTCGGCACACTCACAGAGAATGTTGGCATTTACTGATGATTATATCGTCGGTTGTACATTTTTATTGTTGCCTTATTGACGGGACTTACGGGAGAATGTTGACACCACTCGCATATGACAAGCGTGAAGCAACAGCAAACAACTGGTGGCCAGTTAGCTTAGCATAGCATAAAGGCAGGAAACAAGCTAGAGGAAAGTGATAGCTTGGTTGGATTGCTCACTAACTCCTCTGGTAGTAAATCCTTGTGACAAACTATTCAGGGGGGGATTTTTTCAAATATTCTTTTAGTTTGATGTCAGCATCTTAAAAAAGAAAATATTTCACTCTGAAGAATAATTCGTCTCGACTGATCTTATTCAACAAGCTTAGAGGTTCTCTTTTCCAAAAGGCACACCAAATCTATTGCCAACACATAGAACATTAGCTGATGTTAAGCACTAATAGCACGGGCAGCAATGGCGCTGTGGGGTTTAGTTTGTCAATATCAGCTGCAACCAAGGTATTCAAGCACAAGAGAGCATCTCACTCACTGCACATCAAAGCATGACTCCACTATAGCAAATTGTTATTATATATTATGCTGTGAATATCACATTATTAAGCACCTTTGATGAAAGAAGCCGCGGCTGGTGACACTTAGTTCGTCCCTCCTGAGTATTAACAGTGCATGTGTGAAAAAACGGTACGTCGTATAAAAGCACGACAGTAATCTGAATCTTGTTTCCGTCCATCCAGACAAAAAAAAGCAGCAATTACATGTTTACTTTATTTAAAATACATTTTGTAATGCAGTGGGGTGAATATATTTTTTGTCTTTTGGGTTGTTGGAAATAACTGTTGTGTGATTGTGTGAAGATTTTTAGCAACATTAATGAACCGTAATGCAACACAGGCGAAGCACCAACAACGCCTTTTACTAAACAACCAGTGATAAACATTGAAACCCCTAAAGTCAAATGTTCACGCTTTCTTTCTTTTGTGCTGCAACACCCCAATTCGGCGCATTCGGCAATCAGCCACTGAGTGGGAATGTAAAATGCTGTAAGCCAATGTGGGTCGACGGCCAGAGGTCAAATCTTATTTTTCCCCCATGCTTGATTCCACAGGAGGAGGAGCTGGTGAGGGAAAGCCGTGGTTTCTACTTCCGGGGTTATGGACTGGGTCACTGCCTGCAGAACAAGGACGGCGCCGCCGTGGAGGGAGGCGCTGTGTTCACCCCGCCGCCTCTTCCCCCTCCAATTACCCTGTACGACGGAGAGGTACTTCACAAGCGCTTCGTGGACCGGGCCAAGCGCATTGACACCATATCTAGAGCCATCTTTCCCTTGAGCTTCCTCATATTCAACATCTTCTACTGGTTCACCTATAAAGTGCTGCGACACGAGGACCTCCATGCAAATTTGTAGAATGCTTTCAGCCGACTCCAGTTGCTACTCTCCCTCCGCCGCCCCCACTCAGAACCAAAACTGCCTGTCATCTCGACATTACAATGAGGAAAACGTGTGGGGGAGGACTTCTCGTCTTCTCTTAAACCATTGCTGAAAACGTTGTGCTCAGGTGCGTCTTTGGGATCTCGGACAAAGAGAGATAAGTGACGAGTTTAAGCCGCGTGGGTTCACGGCGCGTGTCGGCGATCTCGTTTCCGTCTCATACGGATTACGTCAGAGACAAAACACTGCTGGTACTTTTGTGGCTTCGTGACCTTTGTGTGAGATGACGAGCATAGTCGATGTTGATCCTGGCAGGATGAGATATACTGACTTGAATTTTGACACTGCTCATCTTTAAATGAATGTTTTCGAAAACTCAAAAGATAAAAAAAAGGTTCTTTTTACACCTTTAGATTATCTAACAGGTACAAATGGGTGCAGAGGGAGTCTTTGAGATTTAATACTTAAGTGGTACATTTCAATTCATATTATATATAACAGTGTATATTTAAAAGCTGTTAAACTGCACAAAGCACAAATATGTATTTCCTTTTGTCAAAATTGAAATAAATTGTTACTCTGCGAGGAAACGTGAAATTATTTTTTTGCTCTCTAAGCTGAAGTTTTTGATGTTTATTACTTTCAATTAAAGGTCTTCGTGAAATCATATTTGCACAATCCATCTTTGAGGAATATGTTGAGAAAATAGCTGCAATTTCTTTAGCAGCCTCAGGACCGGCTTTGAAGGTGTGGAAATGCAGGGATACGATGCGGGAGGGGGTTGGGAGAGGGGGGCGGGGAGGGGGGGGGGGGGGCATTGCCAGCTAGAAGGGATGAATGAGTTTTTTAATGGGAAATCAGAGGAGTGTTTTATCAACTAATGAGTTCAAAAAGGGCTTGGTGTTCCACTGCTAATGACAATGAATTCAGAGAGGCAGCTGGAGCCTACTGTCCTTTTGTCGACAATCCTAATCAACTCCTCTGTATTGTACGGTTCCCCGGGTAATGAAAATAGTGTGTGTGTGTGTGCGTGCGTGTGTGTGTGTGTGTGTGTGTGTGTGTGCGCACGTGCCTCGAAGCACGCCTTTGTTTCTACTTTATCCTCTCTCCGTTGTTATATTGATATAGATTTGTTTTTATGTATCCAGTGTTCCATATCGTCCTTTTAAATCACAGCCTACTGAGGTGAAGTGAGGGAGATTCTGGTGGCGTATACATGCAAATGCCCGGATCGGCCTGCTGTTAATGATGTTACGTCTTACACACAGCCAGAAAGTGAAGAAAAGCATTTATGGAGATGTCAGATTTAATAATGGATGAATGACATATTCACTCAAATCCTTCACGCTGACAGTTTAACAGAATGTCAGGGCATGTCCAAAATTGGCTATTGCTCTTTAGTCAAAATGATGAGTTGAACACCTAGTATTCAAGCAATTTTTCTGCAAAAAAAAATAATGGACTTTAAAATTCATAATTTGCAAATCCTTTGTTAATCAATTATCTATAATGGTTAAACTCAAACCTTTTACAAATACAAAAATGAAAGAAAGTTACTCATTTACTTCAATGTTTTATTTATGTTTTCACATTTAAAGACTTGGAACCATTCTTTTATCTAAAAAATTGGATGAGAGCTTTTAAAAAAGGCTGTAGTGTAGAGCATTTATTTGCAGAAGTTGAATATAATATTCTTTATTTTTTCCTGAGTATATAATCAGTCAGTGCATTTTCGTTAACTTAGAATGAGCCCTTCATATCAACACGGGGCGGTCTCTCTGCAGACAGCCTTTGTCTCTCAACTCTGATGTGCAACGAGCAGAGCGGGATGTGTAGTGAGGTTCCGCTGGTTGCAATCAGCAACTTCATTAGATGCCACTTAATCCCATAGACTTCTCATTTAAAAGTTTTAATTTAACACTCCTACGCTAGAAATAATCATCTATGACCTAAAACAAAAAAAACAGCATCAGTAACGTCGCCTTGGCAACTACTGGCCTCTCGCTGTCGTAGTATTGTTTCAATAATAATGACAAAAACAGCACTTTTGTGGCACTATGAGAAGGTTTCCTAAAGCTGGCTGACAGGTGCAAAATAGACTCATAATTCCCAGCACATAACTCTTGATCACCCTTTCCAGAAAACAGCATGTCCCCTCACAGTGTGTATCATTTCAAGGACACGGAAAGATGGATGGATTACAATATTTTTAGGATCTTCACTCGCCGGAGCAGATTCACGCGCCAGCTTTCATTGCACACCAAATCCCAGGAGAGTTATGTCAAATATATAAATCTTACCTGACCCCGATGCTGTGGCGTGCGCAGCTGCATATTTTAAGACTTCTCATTCAGTTATCGAATGACACATTTACTCTTATGTCATCCGATGGAGTACAAACAAACACTATTAGCAGGGGGCTGGTGGGGGGGAGAATTAACTTTTGGTGTTGCTGCTGGTCCTCATTTCTAAATGCATGTGCTAGTTCTCTCTGGGTAACCCTCTGAATCCCCCCCCACCCGCCTCATAATTTCAGCTGACTGTCAGTTGCACTAAAACTGATGTGTGAGCTTTAAGAAAGCAGCATAAGTCTTGCATCAGTACTGCTGTCCCTTAGAGCCACTTCTCCTGTCATGCACATAGAAAACTCCTATGTAAACGCAAAAATATTATGTTATTTTAAAATACGAATCATTGAGAGCCATATTGTTAATATATGGGTCATTATCTTTCATTGGTGCATCCTAAGCTTATGCTTTTTTCAAATCAGGATATTAAAAAGGCAACAATTTCCATTTCATTCAAGGAACATTAAATCCTTTGCCAGTGAGAAGCCTTTTTGTTTCTATTTTTACCAAAAAGAAGAGCACGTAAACACTGTAAATAATCCCTTTTGTGCATTTGTGGTGTTAGGATTTATCCCAAATGTCCTGTCTAACCAGTGCTTAATGATCGAATTCTACACATGCATTCATATATAGTTACATACATAAACAGAGAGCACTTTACCTGAGGAGTAAAACCGTGGATTAACTAAGGTGTTGCTGTTACTGGATACTTAAATCATTGACTTTCACTGCAAAACGCTCCCTTTCACACTGCATGCTAAGTAATGTGTGCAAAACTGTTTTGTTCAAAATATCCTTGAACAGAGAACAAATATTACCTGTGCATTTTGTCTTATCAATATTTGCATTGAGGGCTTAAACCCCAAGATAATGGTTTGTACTGTGGGATAATGAAGAAACCGATGTTGCAAGAACGTTCCAGAAGCGGACTGCAGTGTGTTGACAGGATGTTGTGGCGATAACGACAAATTGCGAAAGCCACGAAACATTTCTGCTGTTCTTGCATCTACGGCAGCATATTTGTTTGTTTTTTTAATGTTCCACTAGATTTATTCTCTGAATTCAAGCTTGGTTGACACTTTCTACTCTAACAACACCCCGCCAACAGAAAACCTTTTAACATCAGCCAGATAGCCCATGTAAGCACAACGTAAACGTGAGGCTGAGAAGCGTTGACAAGCCCGGTTTGTCCACCCAATTTGCAAGACTCCAGAAGGTTGATGTACCAGTGTGATTATTCCTCCAAGCAGGTCCGATTAGCACCACGCCGTTCAACTCACAACCCTTTTCTCAGCTTGAATCATATCTAGAAATCAGATTTTCATTCATCTTCAAATGACATTTTTAGAAAACAGCAGTGGGAGCAGCAGTGGAAAAACTCCTCTTTGTGTGTATTCACAAAGAAAATATTATGTGGATTCATTTCAACTAATCCCTCGCTGCGCTTCAACAGTTCTGTAATTCCAACATCTGAGAGCCTCCCCACAGCTGGGAAGACAGCAGCTCGGGGGGTTTGTGTGGATGATGGTTGGAGACGTAAACGTGCACTGCATTTTTGTGCAAACAGGGGAAAGAAGGAATTGGCCCCTTCCCTACTTGAAATCACATTCCTCGCTTTATGAGATATTCTGCTTTTCTTGGGGTGAGGTGGAGCTTGAAGATTGAATTAGGTAGGAGAGCACGATGCCAGAACATTTCCAAGGGCTCCCATTTAGAGCAGCAAAGCAGATGTTAAAGCACGTATTCGTCAAACTAGGTTTTAAGGGAAACATTTAGGGGGATTCATTTGCATAGAGGTCAATCGTCAATCAATTTTGAAGCGCAGCAATGGACACTTTTGTTTGCTATAAAAAGCCATTTACAGCTACACTTGTGGGTCGGGTCTTCTATCAGGAATCGCGCCACATTGCCCCTGAAAAGAACACGTGTGTGTCTCTATATGTCGACTTACTGAGATGATCAGCACTGTTTCCATCCCAGATCCTATGTTCTTGCTGCTATTTAAGTAAACAGGGGTTTTTCTTTTCCTCCTTTTCTGTCCCGTCCATCAGACTCGACACTATCTCTGGTTAATGCCCGAGAAAGCAAGGGAGGGAGACAGCTCGCAGCCTTTTCCCTCCGCTGTTCTGACACACGATTCAGCGCCGAAGGTTGTCTAGGAGAGGTGAGCAAAGAGGGGAAATAATTATTTCCTTGGGAGACAATGCATGTAACCGGCAGAGCGTGCACGTATGAGTGGGTGCATGCTTGTGTATTTGAGACGGCTGAATGTCTCCTTGGATTCTCACCGCAGACAGAGAATAAAAGAGAAAAGAGACAACCACTGGCTTTCAAAGAGGGACCATAACTTTCATTACTTCAGACTCTCTCTCTCTCTCCCTCACACACACACACAAACACACACACGTTGGTAGTTTGCTTGTGTTGAAAACGTTTCAAATTCATAATTTATATAGACCTGAATAAACTGCAGGCATCCATAGAAAGGCTGATTTGAAGTCCTCTTTTTATGAACTCAAAGAGCTGTTTATTGCAAGAAACAAACTTTCTCATAGGCCTATTGGTTGTGTGGTCGCGCATTGCTGGGAGGAGCTTAATACAACTTAAAACTCTCACCGCTATGAAGACTTTCGTCTTGTGTATCACAGAACAGCAGAAGCCAAAAGGCTGCAGACACACTTCAAACACCATTTTAACATTCCAAGATCAGCTCAAAACGGCTTCCATATGGGGTAGTATTTATCTTTGCGTGTGTATATGTGTGTATGTATAAAGCCAAAAATCAAGGTCAAGTTTTTTCTGAAGGTGACACATCCTTTGACAATTCATAAAGGTCATTTTCTTCTGTGCTAATTAAAAGTTGAGCGGGGAAAAGAGCCTTTGTTAAATAACCCAGAGAATGTCGTAGGCAGCATGATAATGAATGCCTGTGATGCCTCTTAAGGTTAGCCCTTCCTTCCTCCTCTTGCTTGTTTTTCACTGGCAGGTCAAAAGCCAGGCTGAACCTGCAGGACCCTGTCAGTTCGCTAATTCTACTACCTCCTTTTTACTTTTAGTTAGCATGCAAGCAGAGGCTGACCTTTTACACCTTATACATAATTTATAAATATAGTTCTATAAGTAAAGGCTCCATTCAAACATCAAATGACCATACACTGAAACTTTGTATTGCAATATTTCAAATATATGGTCTCAAAATGAATAGTAAAATAATTGTTTTGTACTTAGGGTTGTACTTAAGAGTTTCCGTGCTATCAAAGAGTTTGCTAGTGTGCATTCAAAAGATATAAAGTACTCATCACATTCTACAATTTAGCTAAGAAGATAAATATTGAGATAACCAAACAGGAATGGCAGCTGGTATACAAATGTAACACCTGGCATTCAATATAATCTAAATATGAGATGAGAAAACATCCTTTTTAAATAGGGGGAAATTGACCGACCTGTTATCAATAAATGATCAAATTTTCTCCCCACTACTCCTCCTAGTACGCCCCACCCTCAAACCCCGCCACGAAAAGCATTTCAGCTCAATCACATGCCCCTGGCCCACAATCATGGTGAGGTGACAGCTAGACTGGGAGCATTTTCACTGCTCTCCTGAAGCGATGTGATTACTCAGAGTGGTAGTAGGTCCTCCGTGAGCAGCCCTGCTGCCCTCATATCTGATCCCTCACGGCTGGTCACCCCCTTCCTGCTGAGGTAGGTGATCCGAGGCTGCTGAAAAGGAAACCGAGAGGGGTGACCTCATTTTTTTCAGCTTAAGTTGTGTCAAATTCTACTGTAAAGTCATCTAACGGATCAGCTATTGGAGGAGGGCATTTAGAGTGGTAGTGCTACACTTAGGATGTAGTCACTGACACGGCGGTCATTGATCATTGGTGTTGGCATCAGCCACTGGACCGTAGCAGCCTCTTCAATCTGACATAAACATCCTTATCACCGTAACGTTCAATTCTGGTTCAATTCAAAGATTCAACGATTACATGGGCGCCAGACAGGGGAATGATATAACTTCTCCTCTGTCAAATTTAGAAAATGATCCTTTGTGCACTGAGTAGCAACCCGAGGACTCAAAAACAAAGTTCACTTGACTTAGGAATGAACACAAAATGTCCAGTAATTCATTACCAACACATGTTCTGAGCCCAAACAATCAAATCCAGAGTCCACTGAATAAAATCATCAAATTAGTCCAAACATGGTCCAAATATTATGTGAGGAGATGTAGAGTATGTTTGCAGGTGTGCATGTTTGTTTTGGTTTGAATACAGGAAGTCTGTAGAGGGGTTTCAGTTGGGCCTTAACTTAATGGTTGACCAACGGCGAAGAAGCCCAAAGCAGTCCATGTCCGTCAAACGGTGGCCGCAGAAGTGTCTTTTCCTGCTGCCTCCTCTGGGGATCTGACTCGTGTTAATCAGTTTTCTGTAGTTATACTGTCTTTTGACCCCAAAAGTAGAGAAATTGCAAAATCAATGTAATCATTTGTTTCACTCTCTCTCTCTCTCTCTCTCCCTCTCTGCCATGCAGACTCTGATTTTTCCCCTCTCCCCGCCTTACAGGTGTGCTTCATTTATGCCCTTCCCTTTCCCGGGCTCCTTTTCCTGATAAGGAGGAAAAGGGCCGGTCTGCGCACACAGATTATTACAGAGAGCCTTATAGACAGGACAAGGAGCCTATTCATAGTTAACAAGCACAATGCAGCACTTTTAGATGCTTTATCCAAAAAAACATGTATTCATATAATCATTAAATACTTAATTTCACAAAAATTATTAACATTGTCCTGTTCCTTAAAATGGCTGATTGTCTAGACCCCAGCAAACAGAACACATCCATTAAGTCTTGTTGCCTTGGAAACAAAGAGTGAATAATAATCTGTGAGATGTGGGGAAGGGATTGGAGGGGAGGCAACCGGCCTACATGGTCTGAATCAGGAAGGTGAGTATGTGCGCACGAATGTGTTTTGTGTGAGCGTAGAGAATGCACAATGCAGACGCTCGAGTTGGAGCGAGAGGACTTTTTGATTTGGAAGAAGAAGCACCAGGATCAACACAAAGCGAGTTGAGCTTGCGTGCTCCTCCCGCACCTTTTATTCCCGCCCGCCCTGCCTATGCGCTCTAAAACTCCCAGCGTCATCGCTGCGAGCAGGTCCCTGCAGGAGCTTCAAAAATAAACCTCACATCTATCTCAGTTACCTTTCTGTAGGGCTTTTGCATCACAACACTCGTGGTGGACTCAAACTGAGAAAGACGAGACTCAGCAGGAGATGCTCAGCGTGTGGCACCACACCCTTTTATTTACTGAGTAATGGCCTGTCCCATCCGGTTATCCCGCGCCACACACACACACCAATGTGTCACTGTACAAACTTGCATTTTTTCTGTATAGTGTCTGTGACATATAGATAATAAATGTATAGTTGACTGTCATACAATGTCCTTACCCGAGGCTGTTTGTAAACCCCACTGTGAGTGCTGAAAGCTTTGAGGGACGTACATCTGAACAGAGAGCACAACGTTGTTAAAAAGAATCTATTGAAAAAGACCATTTGTTTTGTTGACTTGAATATGCTACTCCCTATATAATGAGGCAGTCAGCCGGTTCTGTTAAAAATGGATGCAATGAAGAAGGACTGTCACCTGACGCAGCAGCTCCCCCATAGCGCCACAGCATTGCAAAGCACATTGTTTCAATTATTCTTCCTCTTTTTTGTGTCATCTCAGCGTTATTTCCCGCGTCATCAAACTACTTTAATTGAAAAAGATCAAACAAATCCAATAGTCCACTTCAATAACAAACAACAGGCCGACAGCATTAGCGACTGGCTAGCGAACATATTTGCAGCTTTAACCAACTAAAGAGCCTAAATAGCCTTCTCGGAGGTTAATGTGAAATATGTCTTAGTCTTCAAACTGTTTTTTGTAAAACCTAAAAAAATAAAAAAAAAATAGTTTTGTTAAAAATACATATTCCCTAATTGTTATTTATTGATATCGTGGATCCCCATACCAGGTTGGCCCATTGTTCCCGATACTATTCGAGTCAGTATTGGATCAATGTGGGTATCAGAGTCTGTTAGAACCGGTCAGCAGTAACCATGTTTCATCAGTTTAATCCCCAGAGGGTTCTGAGGGCTTGTGTACTATGCTTCGCCGTGGTTAAATACATTAATGACGACTGAAAACTAGTCCAAGCCTCTCCAGAGCGTCTTCGCTGCACAAACAGGCCCGTGGACCGAATGATATGTCAACCAGCCAAGAATTATCACCATCACAGATGACGAAGAGCTCAAAGAGACTAAAAGACAAATGCTAACTGTCAAATACAATAATTCTGCCAGCTGCTTCAGGACCCTGACAGGGGAGTGTGTGAGTAAGTTATGTGGCCGACAGACAAAACGAGCCAATACATGTTCTACATTCACATGAGAAAATGTTTCTCCCTCTTTATATATCAAGGAATCTGCCCCGACTATCGTGAAAGTTGTGGTTTAATTGAAGTTGTTGTTGTGCAAATTGTCCTCCTGACTTTGATCAGGTTGGTCTTAAATTCCCTCCAACATGGTTTTGTTTACGGCTTGTTAGCTGCCGCCAAGTGGCCAAAGAAATCCATTACTGCTTTAATCATGACATGATTTCAAATATTATTTATTACTTTTGAAAATTCATTAGGAACCAAAAATTTAAGTAAGCTTTATCTTTATCTGTGATTGGACTATCTCGGCAAAAAAATGAATAAGACCCATTCCCTTGCCTCCTGTGCCTTGGCAGGGTAAAGAGATAGGATTCCTTACATGCATTTGATGAATAAATGGCTGTGAAGCCAAGCAGGATGGGTTTACTCAAGCTTCAAAGAATCCCCAAGTATTAGGACATGTCTGCTTTGTTTAGTCACATTTCAATATTTTAATAACATGAGATGAATCACGATGACCCGTGTTAATGTGCCCACTCTAATCTCCAAAACCAGGTGGAAGTTGTCAACTTTTTGAATACTCGCAGATGCACACGGCCAGAATGAAAACATTTTGCTGAGCGTAATAAGATTTGCCACCTTTAATCTCTGTGTCAAATAACTGAAGCGCTGTGAATTGTCTTTGCTTTAACCTACCAAATCCTCATTAGCATTGAATCTAAAGAAGATGGAGCATTAACATTTTAGCATCTCCCAGCACAGAGAACAATTATTCTAATCGGTTGCAATCTCGTTTTAATCTAATTAGGCATCTGCAACATGTCAAAAAGCTTACCAGTCAAGTGCAGCAGGAGCGATGAGCCGAAGCCTCCGTTGCAGCATGTTTGATATCTCGCAGGTCTGTAAACAATTAGGTCCGTATGTTTGGAGCATGGGGACTTTAAGTCTCCTGGATGCAGTTATAGCGACGCTGACTTGTTACCATGGTGACATTGAAAATAAATCCTGCATACTTTGACCATACATGTTTTGTTGACCATACAATGTCCTCAAATTAACAGAGGACCCACAGTATGCGTTCCTGCTTAATCCTGTTCTTCTGTTCACCAACGTCCCACGTGCTCTTTCTGCTGTCTTAACGGATGATGTTTATAGTGTGAGGAAGGAAGGGGAAGTTAATAAAACCTCTTTTATGAAATGTTTTACTTAGCTCTTCCTTCTGTATGACCAGATGGAATATGACTTAATAAAGTGCTCCCCTTAGGCTATTTCATTACCAAGAGCAATGTAACATTTCATGTGAGGAAAAAGCTGTTGAATTGTATGCGTGTGTGAAATAATTTTTTTTTCCTTAAATATGTGCCCTAGGCTGCAAACCCATCCAGAGAAATCAATTTGAAGGTTTGTAACCTGAAACATATTGAACTCCTACACGGGAAAAGAATTCCAGGTAATTTTTCCATACTGGCATCAAAGTAATTCTACCCTTTCAACATCAGCGGGAAGTACTCAAATGGAGGCCATTTAAATACGACAGCCTTTATTTTAAGTCCACAGAATATTTATAGGATGTACAGGTCTAAACATGCGAGCTGCAAACTGCTTGGTACATGGTTGATTTGGCTCATCCCGGCTGTGGGGGGATTTCTGGCATTGCAGTTCATCTCAATGTGAAAAGGTTAGGCCTGCATCCATTTCACAGATGCAACATGCGAACCGTGAAAGATGAGTGTGAACGGGTAAAATCATCTTCACTTCATGGATGGCAAGAGGCCGTATTTTCTTGCATCCAGTGTGGTTACTGTACTCTCTGTAAAAAGCACACGCAATTATAGATAACCCTGCTGTAGTCTATAAGCGAAAAAACACCCCGAAAAAAAAGTCACTTTGCACGCAGCAAAACAAGTAAAGCACAAGGAGAGATGTGCTCTCAGCTACTCAGTAAACTTGTGACACACTGCTGTGTATTTAAGTTTGTTTTAAATATAGTTTCTCTCTACAATGCCACTACTCATGACAGTAAGTCGACCCCAAACGCTCTGGATTTACACTATATATTGTGTTTTAACAACACAATTAGTCTTGATGACACTAGTCATCAAGTGTGCCACTCATTGGGATGTGATGTATTCACGTGTGATGCACTCTTTCTATCGCAATGACAACAATAGCTCTAGCTTTAACATGACAAATAGCTAAATGCTATCGCACTGTGATACCAGGTTCCCCATGCTGCCGTCCAAAGCCAATCACCAGGCAGAGTCCATCTGTTTGTGAAGTTTAATTGGCATTAGCTGTCAGCTATATTGCTGTTTAATTCACTTCACACGTGTATAAACAACAAAACATCAAACATGGTTAAGTGTCTGTGAGTTCCAATACCCATAATACCATTCTTTTTATTTGGGCCAGAGGGGATTTAGTTTGTCTCAATATGATGCAATATAATCCTGAATTCACTACGCCTCAAACACCAAGATGGCCCCATGTGTACTGTCAGTATTTGCAGTATGATGTAGCTAACCAACGACCACTCAATCAATCCAACAATAAAACATAATTATTAAACACTGGTCCAAATGATTCAGTAATCAGCTGTTTCACATGAACCTGTCTACGGAAATAGACGCAGTGCCCCAGTATTTATTGCCACAACAAGTTCCAGTTTGTATCAGGCAGCAGGGTGGAGAGTGAGACGAAGTGTGACAGCTCAGTGATTGAATGACCAGTTGAAAAAAAATAAGCTTTGTGGGCTGACAGGTAGACGGGTTAGCGGGAATGTGCGGTTCAAAAGCAAAGAAACTTTCACAATTAAACAACCAACAGGAGGAAGAAGGATGTTAATATGTTCATTGGCTGAAGAAATGTGGTGCAGGTGGGGAGATGAGCAGAGACGCTACGGTGAGGAAGGTGGCGTGAATCTATGGTTACGGGAGAATCTGGAAAAATCTTCTAAGAAACTTAATTTCTCTCCTTGCTTGGTATTGATTTTACTATATACTTAATAGCTGTAGTATACAATACCAAGTTATAGCCAATTTTTGGGATGACAGTGCATCACCAGGTCTCCACAAGGGTAGAATTAGTCATCGAGGTACATGCTGCTTTTATGACTACGGCCAGAAGATCAGTCTTGTAGTGTGTAGAAACTGACTTGTGTATCATCTACATAACTTTATAATAGAACCTATTTTATCAAAGTTCCTTTGAGCTCAGCGTTCAGAGGCTCTGTAACTCTCTGCTCTGTTAGCTGCTCCTAAAATAACAATAGCTCAGATGTAATCCCTATGATACTAAGATTAAACATCCTCTTCACATTGGCAAAATCCTGATTATGCACATCGTGTTCCGGGTAGAAATGTGTGACAATGGCTGAAGTCTGAGTATTGGAACTGAGATTATTGAATTTTCCGTTTTTAGTCACAATTCCTTTGATTTATTTGGTGATTCTTCTTTTTGAAGCCCTTAGCTAAAAGACAGGGAATAAAGTATTTCATAAATGGTTTAATATTACGTTTTATTGATTCAGTCTGGTGCTAAACATCTGAAAGGAGCTGTATAGAAGCCAAATATAAATATAAAAAATATATTGAAGCATTAATGCATGTTAGCTCTCTACTTGTTAAAATGTCTCAACATGAAAGAATACAGAGCATGTAGTATCTGCAACACACTGTGGAGCCCTTCTGGGATGAGGAATTTAATATTATTCACACATATCTGAGAAATCGATCCTTGCAATACCTTCTTGGCAAGAAAAGGATCTTGGAGAAGTGGGTAAATAGAGTTAAAATGTTTTTGACCACCAGTGCAAGCAGGTATAACAAACAGTAGATAAGATACATTCATGACTTTCTAAATACCTTTAGACGCCGGAAATCTAATTACAGATTTCTCCAACTTAGTTTTGAATTAACATACATTGGTCCAATTGTAGTACTCATAGTTTAAGATATACTAAGAACAAAATTTAAAAAAACTAAATATGACTGTGAATATGAGTTCATTATGGGGGCATCCAGTGGTTTGGTGTCTAAGATTCTTACAAACGTGCTTTATGTATTTACATGTAAACGTTGTACTTACTACGTGATATGTGAACTGTGAAGAACACAACACAACATAGAACCCCTAAAAAAAACGCATGAGATCAAGATAACGGAGAATTTAAAAACTTCAACTTGTTACTCGGCATATAGAATTGTTAAATGAAGAGAAAAATCCTTTTTTACTTAAACAGCTCATAATCACTAGTCAATAAAGGACTTTCGACTGTGGGTATGCGTGCATACAGGGTTTTATTTCTGTCATATGGACCCTGAGTCCAAAGAAAAAGATGACTGATTGATTGATATTTATGGAGCAACAACTAGTTGATGCGCTGTCACCTATAGATACTAAGAGAGATGCAACTCCTTGGCAAGAAGGTCTGCCATAACAAAGCGTTGCCTTAAATTTCATAGCCTGCACTTCATAAAAAAAAGTCTCTTCAATTTAGTGACGCTGGCGATAAAAGGGAACGTGATGGATCGGTGTCAAAGCTGGAAGGAGCCGTAAGTCAGTCAGGAAGCTCGAGTCGCCCATCTGTCAACAATCGCAATTAACCACTTTACAGATAGAGGCACGCTGCGCTGCAAAAAAACAACAACAACCAAGAGAAAACCGTGTATTCAAGTGAGCTGGATTGCTTCATCCATCAGCGGGGGTGTGTGGATCAAATTTAAATCTGACATTTAGAGCTCCGACGCCTTCGCTCGCTGGCACTGATATGAACTACAGCGAGTGACAAATTGTTTGTATCAGGCCTGTCCCTGGGGGGAAGCCTCTGATAATGTTTAGGGTTGCAATCGACACCCTTGACATTTCCCTGAAAGGTCAGCTTTGGTGTCAGTTAATGCTCGCTGTGTACATACAGCCAGCAGACAAGCACTATTGTCATGATCTGGGTTTGTGCCCACTCGGGAACGCTGCCTCGTCTGTTTTGACAATGATATGACTGGAGCAAGATCACAGCAGGGTTTAACCAAGGCCGTCTGCGGATATAAATAGCGCCACCCTCTGTACTCCCCTATAGTTGGTTTCATCAGAAACGTTTTGTTTTTGCAATAGACTCCCCAAATTACAACAAAATGGCAAAGTACTACAATAAAAAACAAAGCTCATCACTCTCTCTGCGGGTGTGAGAAGAATGCTGACAATTTATCAAGGAAAAACATCCACGATTAATTTGCTTCAGTAGGCAGGGTGTCCTTTTACAGCTAAATTAAGACACCTATGTAGAATTAATTTCACGACTGCACCAGACCAATTAGTGTCTTGGATTCGGATTGAATAAACAGCTTAAAGCACCGTTGATGTACAAAGTCCTACATTATTGTTGCATTTCTGATTAGCCAGGCTTCCTCAAACGACACAGTGGGGTACACTAGGGCATTTTAAAACAATATAGAATAAGGGATCACCAACCATAAAGACACCTTTACCAAAGGGGTCCAAAAATCACAAGTATGCTATCTGGCATCGGCAGCGGTTTGAAGCAAATTAAATTTTAGTGTTCCTCCGCAGGTTGAGACAATTTGCCCGGCTAAATAAATCATTTAACCCCACTGAACAAAGCTTTTTTTTCAATATGGTTAGTACTTTTTTCTGTGTACATTAGTTAAAGTAGAATTGTGCTAAATTATTGTTTCATTATATGTATCAGGTTTTAAGCAGTGGTGAAGATAAAGCAATGGACAAAATTGTCGTGCTCTTTTCATTCTCTAGTATGAAATATTTTTTTTCACTTTCTTTCTAAACAGTAAAATATTATTTAAAAATTAAAAAATGTGTTTTAGTTGTGAAATTTGATTGAAGTGATAATATCTCTTATATTATTCAAGATAAATAATATTGTCTGTCTAATAATGTAATGTAATAAGAACATGATATTAGCATTAAAAATGTAATGGAGTAGAAGTGAAGGAGTATGGTCATGGCAACTACTGTATAACTAAAAAAATTTACTTTACTGCATTACTTGAAAAAATGCCTTTTCTAGGAGTCAGACATTGTTTAAGACCTTGGATATTTCCCTCCTGAGTGGGTTCTATTACAACATGTAATGTTTGATCAAATACCCAGAAAGTAAACTTAATGCCATGTTAAACATTCAATTCTCTCTTATGGTTGGAAGGCCGATACCACGTTCCTGTTTTAGCATGATGAAGTAGTTGAACTAGTCTTTTAAAATATTAAGGTTACCTCTACTCAGATTACCTATACGTTAAGGCCACTATAAACATGTAATTGTGTTTTAACATCCCAACTTTACCATCAATGAATACAACAGAATATGTAGGCACAGCAATGGAGTTTCTGTTGTTTTTGAGTGATATCACGAGACATGTTTATCGCCATATCAACTGACATCGTGTTTTTACCTGGCTCCATCGGCAGATTATTTTGCGCTTCCGGGTTTGCAGTGACACGCTATTGGTCAGTTACAGGCGCACTTAGATTCTATTGGCTCAGAATTACGTCGGTCCTCCAGGGGGTGGGCTGTAGCGTTTTAAAACAAGGAAATAGCTCTAGATTAAAACACACAAACGCACACTGTTCAATGGAAAGTGTCGGGTTTCACTGTCAAAATGTACGTAGTCGCGTTCACTCTTACGGTCGTCGTTTTATTAAGTCCCGCTGCGGACGCGTTGGACAATGGCCTCGCGCTGACGCCGACAATGGGCTGGCTGCACTGGGAGAGATTCCTGTGTAACACCGACTGTGACAAAGACCCCGACAACTGCATCAGGTAAGAGACCGCGGGGCTTTTACAGCTCCCGTGATCCGACAGTGTGCTGCAAACACAGTGAAAGCATATCAACGTTTCTCAAGTCCTGCTATGCAAAGACGTTTCATACATCTGTTTGAAAAGCCCAAAACGGGAAGTGACTGGATGGGGTTTAAACTATACTAAATTATGTATCGGTTAACTAAAAGAAAATATCCATTAGCCGTTGTGTGTGAAAACACTCACAAGAATCAGGAGAGCCGCAACGTTTTTGTCGTTTACTTAAATTCATTTAAACTTTTACACCGACCGGAAACGCATCGTCCGTCCTGTCAAAGTAAAGGCATGTTATCAAAATACGGGCATGAACTGAATAATTATCACTGCAAACTGACAGCATGATCATTCTTTTTCATGCAATCCCTATGTAATAATCATCTCAGCGTGTAATTATCTTGTGATCTTTTTTTAATAATTGAGAGAGAAGGGAAATTACACGTGATTGTAAAAAGTGCATTTTGGATGAGACAGGACTATGACCCTGCCTGATTACATTTTCCTTAATTTGTTTTGGCGTTTGAGACGCTGTGAGATAATGTCATGTGGAATGTAATAAACAAAATATACCTAGCATTTTTAACAAGGAAAATAAAAGTCTGCACACATCGCATCAGAATCTGATTCGTACGTGGAATTGACTCAAACTAGATACAAATAAAAGGTAAGTAAAAACATAAAAAACAAAGGCTACCTACAAGTAAATCCCAAAGTGTAGACATTTAACCACTATACAATATGATTACAAATATATATCCCAAATGTATATGTGTATATAGAACAGACTAGATGATGGCGTAGTAGAAAAGGAACTTCCTGATGGTGGCGATTGGGTCTTGAGGCATGTCTCTAACATGCCAGAGATCAATCCGATCCATTGTAGAGAAAAAGGGTTAGGATTAATGTAATAGCGATGCACAATCAGCAATAAGAAAAAACCCAGATAGATATTCAGTTTACTAGAACAACAATGTCGCTAAATTGATGGACTATCTTTTAGATTCATCTTTTTACAGTCGACATATCATTCAAAGCTGGTTACAACACATTATTAAAGTCTATTTTTGTTTACTTGATGTAAAGCTTTCCAGAAGCAATGCAAAATCTGATTCATTCAACAACTTTCTCTGAGGAAGAGCGTGTCAATCGGATCGCTGTTGTGGTTGAGAAATGAAGCGTCGTGAGAATAGCACGTGTTTGTGTCCGCCCCATTGCTCCTGCCCCTGACGTCGGACACCGGGGTCTGAACTGATACCGTCTCGTCCTTTTCCCCCCGGCAGTGAGCGACTGTACATGCAGATGGCAGATGTGATGGCTAAGGAGGGCTGGAAAGAGGCCGGCTACGAGTACGTCTGCATCGACGACTGCTGGCCCTCCCACCAGCGCGACGCTCGGGGCCGCCTGCAGGCCGACGCCAAAAGATTCCCGGCGGGTATCAAGAAACTGGCCGACTATGTGAGTTGTAGATATTAAAGGGGCTTGGAGACTGTGTGTGTGTGTGTGTGTGTGTGTGTGAGAGTGAACATACTATTAATGCAGTAATTCCTCCCACGGCACCAAAGAGAGAGGGGTTCAGATAGACTTAGGAGAAGCAAAATATACTTCAATTGTCTACAGCGGTCGGAAAGCGTCAAACGAGAGTGTGTACTTGGATATTACTTTTCTTTGTTTTGGGGTGTTCAGGTTAAGGGCTGCATTATGAATCGTAGAAACAGTAATTTAATGGTAAACTATGTCATGTGTAGCACATATTCTCTTTAATTTGATTCCAGGGAGTGCGATGCGACTGCCTGTGGAAATCCTTGACACATAAAAGAAAGCTGTGGTTCAATAACTAAGTAGAAGTGATTACACAGTTCGATTAAGCCGACCTGAAGTTATTTACATAATGGTGCGGAAAGGACCAAAAGTGGGATGCACGTCTCAGATGTAATACCGGTGTGTGTGTGTGTGTGTGTTGCTACAGCTCCACAAACATAAACAATGATGTTCGCCAGGAAATACATACATTCGGGTTCAGGGCTGTGTCTTGTAACCGCGATACCAAATTATTTTGCTCTGCAACATCGCCACCTGCTGGTATATGTACAAAGTCAGCAGCGTGCCAAGGAGGTTTAAATGGTTTTATCTCTCTTTTTCAAAGCAACAGTTCGATTTGGAAGATCTTCTGAAACGGCCTATCCTTTTTTCCAAATATCGAGGACAAATACGCACCTGTAGAATAAATCAATTAAATAAAACCTGTCTGTTTCTCGGTCTGAAGGTTCATTCTAAGGGACTGAAGCTGGGCATATATGCAGACGTAGGGAAAGGCACCTGTGCTGGATACCCTGGCAGTCTTGGATACTATGAGACGGATGCTCAGACCTTTGCTGACTGGGGTGTGGATCTACTCAAATTTGATGGCTGCAATATGGACTGGACTTTGGTGGGAGAAGGTGATTTTTTTTTTGAACATTGAAAGATGAATTCCACAACTCCTGCTCTGTATTTTACATAATACACATGCATACTACTTAAAAGGGCTCATTGATATGCGTGAAAATGCACATTACATGTATCGGTATTGTAGGTCTTTTTTGTGGTTCTTTGATTTCGAACTTCTTATGGGGTTTAATTTAACACATTGTCATTTATTCTGGCTAAGGATACGTGAACATGTCAAAGGCACTGAACAAAACTGGAAGAAATATCCTATACTCCTGTGAGTGGCCTTTGTATGAGTGGCACTTCAAAAAGGTGAGAAGTTGTTTTAGTTTAGTTTTAGCATCTTAGTGTTTTTCTTCTTTTGCCTGAATAAATTGAGAAAATATTTTTTAGATTACTTGCTAGACAAAAGAAGCTGTTTGCCGCTCTGCACCATGATTCTAAATCATTTCTGTGCCTGCAGCCCAACTACACGGCCATCCGGGATGCCTGTAACCACTGGCGCAACTTTGATGACGTGTTCGACTCATGGAGCTCGGTCAAGTCCATCTTGCACTGGACTGCATCTCATCAGGACATTATTGTCCCCGCGGCAGGACCCGGAGGCTGGAACGACCCCGACATGGTGCTCTGCTTTACTTCTGCACTCATATTGTCCTTGAGAGTTGTGTAATTATAAAGAGGTTGAAGCTCATACATTTGCATGTTTAACCTATAGAGGGTAACGAGTGTTAGGCAGGAAGTAAAGGGGTTTATGTGGTAGTTTAAAAAAAAATATAAATAAGGATTATCACTGTTGGCCTGAATTGCTTAATTTCCCCTTTCAGCTCGTGATCGGGAACTTTGGCCTCAGCCACGCCCAGCAGGAGTCTCAGATGGCACTATGGGCCATCATGGCGGCCCCTCTGCTGGTGTCCAATGATCTGAGGGACATTTGTCCTCGCTCCAAGGAGCTGCTGCAGAACAGGCACATTATAGACATCAGCCAGGACGCACTGGGCAGACAAGGATACCGCACTGCCATGGTGGGTGAGAGGACACAAAACACATCCTCTTCTAGGAATTGGCATTTCTACATTTAGTACAAACTTTAATTATCATCGATCTTTAAAGTAGCTGTGGGGGATGATCGAAGTGGGGAATCATGTGCAACGTCTCCTACAGGAGGACACTTTTGAGGTGTGGGAAAGGCCTCTGTCCAAAAACCGACTGGCTATCGCTGTACTCAACATGCTGGAGCTCGGGGGGCCAAGAAGGTTTTTTATCCAAGCGATTCCTGGCTGGAAGATCTGTGAACCCCGCTGCAACGTCACACAGATCCTGCCCAAGTACCAGGAAATGGGCGTTCAGACTCCCCATAGCAAAATACATTTGTCAGTCAATCCATCAGGCACGGCTCTGCTGACCATCACACCCACCGGAGACTTGACTGGGTTCCATACGGTGCAGTGGGAGGACACGCCTGTGAGACGCAAGCACACCGTTCTGTGAGCAAACGGGGTTCAGCACGTAACCAGCCTGCACGCCAGATTGATTTTGAATTTGAGCTAATGTTAAATATTATGTCTTTGACTAAATACTGTACAGTTGCTACTTTGTCGTGTTGAATAAACTACTGGTCGTATGCAGGAAGTTGTCCAGACGGCAAATAACTATCTTAAAGACAAAGAACATTTTGCACACATAACGAGCATATTGAAATAAAAAAGGGCCAAACTCCAATGTATGTTTAATACATTTATTGAAAATTGTGACAACTTCCTCCAGGAAACTAATCCACAGTTTAGAATTGGATGACCTGGCCCTGTGAGGAGAGAGGAAAAACACTTTTAGAATGATGCACAAGCAGAGATCAATACAGATGTGTGGATTACATAAACACCTTAAATGCTGCTGGCAATTACAATCCATCCATTTGCCAGGGTAACACAACAGTATTATTTTTAAATTCTTGACACAATTCCAAGTGCGTTCAAACTACCAAGAGTTCAATGTGATTTCATATTTGCCAGCATTTGACTTATTGGCTGGAAAGCACTACTTTGGCACAATTACCAAACATTTTTTTTGGCATGTCGTTCATATGATCCTGATTTTAGTGCTACCACTTCATTGTTAGGCTGTTACACAAAATATTGTTGCATTGTGCATTTCTTCCACCCCTCTTCCATTACCAAATGCAAATTGAGTATGTGGTTGGAACAGTTTAATATTGGCAACAATACCAAATATCCAAATGAACCAGAGTTTACTCTTCGCATCACTGACAGTTGTAGAATTATAATTGAAACAGCATAGAGCATTATTTACTTATAATTTAATCTGTGTCATAAATTCTGGCACATTGTACAATAACCGTACAAATGCTACATTTTGTAGTTCAACTTTTATAAAGTGGTGGCAAGTAAGATTCTAAACTATTAACTTAAAATAACCTCAAGACAGTGATGAAGAGGGAAACAACAATCTAGCCACCAAACACTTAGGGAGGGATTTTAAGGTGAACTATAAAGTCTGTCCAGTTTCTGAAAGCATACCTGGAAACTGCCCACGACGAAAGCACAGCTCAACAGTGCTAAATAATATGACTTTAATGAATCTCACCTTTCTCTTCTTGTCACCACCCAACTCAAAGTGCTTGCATCTCTTGATGGCCAGCATTCTCTTGGATCTGCAGTTGGGCTCCACGCACTCCAGCCTCAGGACAATCTTCTTTGTAGTCTTGGCCTGAAAACACACACAATGGGAGTCAGATTTAACACAGCGACACACACACACCGTAACCTGGTTAACAGCGCTACACAGCAAAACGCACCTTTTTCCTGAAGATGGGTTTGGTTTGACCACCATAACCGCTCTGCTTTCTGTCGTATCTCCTTTTACCTGCAGAACACATCGAGTTGAGTTACATCCCATGACAGCTCATTCACCTTACAGGGAAATGTGAACCTTAAAGAGCGGGATTGATTACCCTGTGCGAAGAGGGAATCCTTTCCCTTCTTGTACTGGGTAACTTTGTGGGGCTGGTGCTTCTTGCACTTCTTGCAGTACGTCCTGCGGGTCTTCGGGACGTTCACCTGGAGAACGCAACACAATTACCATGCTAGCAATACACCTGAAGAAAATAGCTGACGCTCAACATGACAAAGTTAACCATTAAACACACCAAAAGCCGCTCGACGGACGTTTTAATCGGATCTGCGGTGAAAACTGCAATATACGGTAAATGTTTTAAGAAAACGTGTTAAACTTGAGAACAACGATGTTAGAAATGTAAAATGACACAGTGTCACGATCGGGCATTCAAGAGGCTTCCGATAACTGACAGTAGTCTCGTGTTTACCACCGAAACGTAGCAGGCGGTTAGCGTGCCAATGCAGGTGAAGCTAGCTAGCAGCACGATAGCATTGCAGCCATTTATCGTCAATTCAACAAAATAAAACAGGTTTCAACGTGTAACGTTGCCGTAGCTGAGTGCAACTGTGGTTTCTTCCGTACATTTAACGTGGACTAACGTCTCAATCCAACTAAATTGGAAGGGAAATGAGTGATGCACGAGTCACAGAAAAAGCAATTCTTCCCCCAAACACAGCGAGCAGATTTCAATGACAAATCTAAGAGCGTAAAATGCGGACTAGGTGAAGAATACTACCATCGTCCCGTGTATCAACACACAGTTAACACACGCGCGCCAACTGGCAGAAGCTACGATCGTTTATTTGGACGGATTGAGTTTGATTCTGTGAAGCGTAGTCGGGGAGGAATTTCTTACCATGGCTGCGTCCCGATGCAGAGGAAAAGAGAGAGGCCGAGGCCGGAAGCACTTCTTCTTGAAGGCCCGCGCGGGGGGAGGCGACGTGCAGTGCGCCCCCTAGCGAGGCAGAATACCAGGAGGACCACAACACACGACTCACCGAAAAAGGCTCAACCGTTAGGTGAATGCAGAGGGAGGCGGAGAGCTTTTAATTGTGCCGTTGTAGAACACAATCAGCGGACTTTTCTAATGCCTGCAGGAGTTATCAGCTTGAAGCGTGTTCACATCTTCCTAACACTGAAACTGGCCAAAGTTCAACAAATTAAAAATTGCCTAACATGAAAGTTTGCTGTGTGTACCACTCACACGAAAATAGTCCTGTGTTAATGTTCAGCCCGCTTGCACTTATCACCAAAACCTCTCAGAGGGTTGATATGAAAATGAGCCGGAAGAAAAAGGGGAAGTTAGCAGAGTCAATTCCTCTTGGTGGGTGGGTTTAAGCTTGTTGCATCACTGACTCAAACATTCTATGGAAGGCGAACAAGTGAGGAAAAGGTTCATGCCTCTGCTCGAAGCCTCAGGATCTGAAGTCGTCTGTCTGATGCTGTTCTATTTTGGGTGTCTGGGTAAGTGTCAAAGCTTTTGAAAGTAGGTTGTAAGGTGAGAAACAGTTTTTTAGTCATGCGTTCACTTAAGTTTAAAAGATAAGAGCGGCCAAAACAATGGGTTTCATTTCAATGCCTTTGGACAAAAAGTAGAGGCTAGTAGATTTGTGCGAGCGCTCAATGGGAACGGCAACTTTTAGTTTCATTGCCATTCCTAAATGCAGTTTTTATTTACCACTGTAAATATATTTGTTTATAAAAATAATTCAAACCACGGAGAAGTGTTCTGTTTGTTTCAGAACTATTTTTCAACAGAGATGGACAATAGTGTATTCGGCTGTACTTTGCATGATTTCGAAACCCTTGTATCACATCTTGTGGCATTACAGTAGTTTTGTGTTTTCATGTGGTTACCTTTCTAACCTATGCATTACACATATCTTGAATCATGTGAACATCAGAATTTAGGACATTCGAAGGCTGGAAATGCTCTGTTATATTTATCTTATTGACCACCACACAATGCAGAAATCTTAAATGGCTGTGATATCTCAATATTTGCGAGAGAGCATCCTTTGTCGTTCAATTTCACATTTATAACTTGTAACAAAACATCCACATCTCTTTCCCTCACACACGCACAACTACTCATACATGCATATTTTCTTGCATGTGGCGCTTATCTTTCAGGAAACGTCAGGAAAGAGAGCATTTTGACAAGTTCCTGTTAAGAATAACCCTCTTTCATTTTATGGGTGTGTTTGCAGTGTCATTTGTAATGGACATCAAATATGTCTTTTGGTATTCTTTACTATTGAGTTGCTAAAAAGTTGCCTTGTGTACAGTAAGAGGTACGTTTTTTCTTTTGCATTAACGAGATAGTTTTGTTAAAGTGTAGTTGTCATGATATGATACCCACATTTAAGAAAAGAATATAAACAACGTCAGGTCAAAGCACGGCAGGGACCATGGTTTCTTCTCCCTTCATGTTGCAGTACAACACTGATGCAACTTCCCCATCGGTTCGTCTGTGTCAGCCACCGTGCGTCAACTCCCTTCGAAAAAGACACCAAAAAATCTCCTTCTGGTGGCCATGTTACAGTGAAGCGTTTCACTCCACCGTCTCCACTGGACCCAGGAGAAAGAGAGATGGGATGCGACATCAGTGTGTCGGTCTTCTGCTTTCAGAGTACGCTGACCTCTGCACTCAGCGCGGCCATGTCAGCACGAGGCTACGGAGAATGAGGAATGAGAAAACAATGTTTCAGAGAATAGGGAACACTGCTGTCTGTTAATGACGGTGCAAACAGGAATGACAGGTATCATCAGTTCAGTGTGAAGATCTGTGATACACGCACAGACACGCACGCATGCATAAACAGACCGACACACACACACACACACAGGTTAGTGGGGAGTGTGAAAGGCTTATGGTGGTTTTAAAGTCGCAGTCAAAATGAATAAAAGGAAGTGCTCACAAGCTGAAAATAGTCTGAGCTGAAGTGCAAAACACATCTGACCGAGAAAATGTTCTGACAGCAACCTGTCTACCAAAAGGGTGCAGTGTGTTCATTTGTAGTTTTTCAGTATTCCATGTGTGTTGGTTACATAAAAAGACGTCTGTGAACGGTGCTTTTCTGCTATTTACAACAAACGTCTGCATCATTCAGACACAGCTAGAGCCGACTGTACTGGCCGGGTCCTACGGGGTCGTGAGAAGTAAACACGAGCCTGTCGCTATCTATTCACGTTCATTGGGATAAATGATTCCACATCCCAGGGAACCCTTCTGCGGCGTTTCTCTCCTTCATTTGCTACCACACCATTCTGAACAAAATACCCACCTACTGCACGTAGCTAACTATGTTTCGTGATGTCGTCTTGGTGTTTTGTTGCGGAGGTCTGCTCAAATGGAACAATGTCCAAACTCCTATGTGACAGAGGGAGCCTTGTAACGGGAACATTGTCTGTTGTGGCTGAAAATATGGAACGATGTTGACCAAGGTACTTTAGCCGAGGGAACAGATGCGACACATGGGGGGGGAGGGGTGGAGGTTCGCAATTGAAAAGGATATCGCTGGCAGGAAAAGATGGGCTCATGCAAACTGCAGCTAATCACACAGTGATATCTGCTCGCGTTCGTGCTGCATGTCTCTTCTTCTCCTTCAACACCAGTGCCATTGCTCTTTATTTTTCTGTGAATGACTTCTACCAGCACCGCTGACTCCAATTCTGTGGGATTACCTTTTCAAAGTAGTTGAAAGCACTGTTGTGTTTACTATGGTCCATACGACTCAAAAGGCTGACTTATAGGGCCAAGCCAACCACAGAGTCCGCCACAGCTCTGAGGAAGGCCCGATTGAAAGTACGCATGTGCCGTTCAGTCAACCTTCGCCTCAAAGGAAACTGTGTTTTGGAACTGCTATGCCTCACAGCATTACTCCCTATTCTTTATTCCCCTGTAGATTAATCCTGACTGAATCATGTCAGAAAATATACTGGAGGAAATATTCCTGAAACGATCTCAGCAGAAGAAGAAGACCTCCCCTCTGAACTACAAGGAGAGATGGTTTGTTCTCACCCCGGACAAGATAGCCTACTATGATTTTGATTCGGACAAAGGGGTACGTATGTGGACCTAGAGATGTACTTGACTTAAATAGCATGACATTTTCTTGTGAGTTACCTGACTCTCTACTCCTCTGGTGAGCAGAAGCGGAAAGGTTTGAAGGGATCGGTTGACCTCGAGAAAATCAAATGTGTGGAGTCGGTCCAGCCGGAGCCCAATTCCCCGCAAGAGCGCATGTACGCTTTCCAGGTAGACGAGTCTGTCAATTCACCTCTCTAACAGATAGGTACTCCCAGGAAATTGTCACACAGGTCGCAGAAGAAGCTCCAACGACGTGTGAAAGCGCACGCCATGAAACTTAAAAAGTGAAACCATCACCCACACTCAACTGTTGTCATTGCACGCACGCACACGACAACCTGCGACAAGCCGTCAAGATGTGATGTCAACACTTGTATAATTTTCCTTCAGCTTCTGCAAACCTCTTTGCAGTATTTTCTGCTGTGACTTGTATGAACACGTAAGCTTGTAATTTAAAACACAGGAAATTACCCAATGAATGAAAGTGACAGGCAACTTAAAAAACAACAGCATGTGATTAGGGGTTTTCTTTTTCATTCGTGCCACAGATCATTTACGACGAGGGGCCGTTGTACGTCTTTGCAAAAACACAGGAGACCCGGATTCAGTGGATAAAGAAGCTGAAAGAAAGTTTGTATAACTATTAGAAATTGAAGAATGTGTGTGTGCGTGTCTTCTCGGGAAGTGCCTGATGCAATAAATGCAATGCTGTACCGTATCTTAACATCTCCATGGGCCCGCGGAACAGAAGAAAGAGCTGCGTGCACATGCAAATGGGAATGTTGATTTAATGTAAATGTGTTTATGCCGATACTAGTGGTGCGCTTCAACAAGGACCTATTGCAGAAGTTCCACCCTTGTTTCTGGGCGGACGGGACGTGGCTTTGCTGCCAGCAGGAAGTTAAAGGAGCTATGGGTTGTAAGGTGCTGGATAGTAAGAACGGTGAGATTGAGATTCACTTTGGTTTAAAGTCATCAACAATAAACCGTATCCGATTATCGAGTCGTTGCATTCATGCATAAAGTGATGTGTTCGATAGGCTTTTCATCCAAACAATCTCGAAGGGGATCCAGGAAACCCCTTCCTCCAACCCCAAAAGAGGTTTGAGGAAGTCCCTTCTGAATGATATTCACTGACTAATCGACCGGTCAATTCAATTAATACATCCACCGATCCTGTGTTTGTTCCAGGAAAAGGTTGTTCGGCCTTTACCTCCACAGCCTCCCGAAGAACCTTCCCCCTCTGTAGGCATGACTGTCATGGCAGAGTATGATTACGCACCTATGACCCCTCAAGACCTGGAGCTGAGGAAGGACGAGGAGTACACCATCCTGGAGATGTCTGATCAGAACTGGTGGAAGGCCCGGGACAAATTTGGGTGAGAAAGCGCTAACGCAAGAAGCCAATGCAATGGCACAAAAATATCATTTCAAGTATAAAATCCTACCCATTTGTTAAGACTACTGATACGTACAACGTGGGTTTTTTCTTTTGCAGAAAGGAGGGATACATACCTTGCAATTACGTCGTGGAAGCCACAAATGGGCTAGAAAAATTCAAGTGAGTATGGTCATTGTCGTACTGTCTCTAAATTCCTCACGTAATCCCTCATTTATGTTTATTTGGATTACTACACAGCCTATCGACACTTCTCTCTGTCTGCACATGGATGTGTGTTTGATCGCTGAGGCAATAAAGATTTCAGTAACACTCTGATTCACATTCGTTTTCACAGCTGGTATTCCAAGAACACGAACCGCAGCCAGGCAGAACACCTGTTAAAGACTGAGGTACATGCGCAGTGACACAGGGCACGGCTTTGAGACGTTTGTGAATCTACAAATGAGTAGAACGTGGCTGCGTTTAGGTTTTAATCGATGGGTTGTGTTGTTTCACAGAATAAAGACGGCGGCTTCCTGATACGGGACTCCAGCAAGGCCGGGAAATACACTGTGTCTTTGTTCAGTAAGGGTGGCGGGTGAGTAAGCTCAGCGGCATATTGCACTGCATCTACTGGCTCCAGTCATGTGTGAACGTATGAAAAGAAGAACTGTTTGCAATGAAAGCGGAAACAGAGGGCTACAGAGAGAGAGAGAGAGATGTAAATTATTCATGCAAAACATGGAAACAACTGCCTGCAGAACTTTTTTCATTGCACGGCTCTGGAAGACTGTTGTGGAAAAGGCCAAGGAGATATTCTAGCTCAGTGGTTCTCAAACGTTTTACACCAAGTACCACCTCAGAAAATACTTGGCTCTCCAAGTGCCACCATGATGACCAACACTATACAGTAGCGTAGTCGGCCTAAGTATTATTTAAGAAGTATATTTAATATTGTCAGCCATTGTAACATTTTACAGTTTCAACAGTAATACTGCGCTTAAATATATATATTTTTAATTTTTATTTCAGTGATTCTTTGGCGTTTTTTGGACATACCACTAGAGAGAGCCCCGCGAACCACTAGTGGTACACGGGGCACACTTTGATAATCACGGTTCTAGTTAATAGAAACTGTGCATACGTGATAAATGGCGGCTTCCTGTATCAATGAAAACCTGCGACTGAAGTGACTCTTCTTGTCCTATCAACAGGGACTCTGGTGGAAGCTGCAGACATTATAACATCTGTACCACTTCACAGGGACAGTTCTACCTGGCAGAGAAACATCATTTTGCCACCATCCCAGAACTCATCAACTACCATCAGCACAATGCAGCAGGTTGATACAACAACTTAACATATAGGTTACAGATGAAGCAATCTTCTTTTTTTAAGTATGGGAATACTTAAAACGGGGGCAAGGGAAATAAATATGTGAGTCTGTGCATCAACAATTCTGACTTTACAGGTTCTGTTCTCCCCTTCACCAGGTATGGTTAGCAGGCTGAAATACATCGTATCGAACCGGGCACAGCCTCCATCAACAGCAGGACTTGGCTATGGTATCGTATGACTACATCAATGTATATGATTTATATATTTGCTTGTTAATCATGCCTGGTGATTAACCTCGGGTGTCTGATTAGAAATGGCTCTGTGGGAGCAATTAATAACCTTTCCACTCTCCTATGATGATTGCATAAACACAATGATGATTTGGTAACAGCGTTTGAGGGCACGGGCGTTTGTTGACAGCCCCATTAATTAAAAGTAAAAGCAATAAAGCTCCTTTGCTTTTGTGCCCATCAGCACTTCTAATGCCTACCATTCACATGTTGTATTATGTTTGCTTAATGTCTATTCAAAATAAACTTGAAGCTGCTCAGCTCAGTGGAGAAACCAGAAAATACCAATTCTAAAGGACTTATCATTCAAGACACAATAAGACAAAAAAAGAATTGTTCAAAATCTGTTAATATTGAATCATCCTATTGTGGTAAAAATGTGCTTCTCATGTTTGTTCCAGGTGTTTGGGAGATTGACCCCCGTTACCTCACCTTCATCAAGGAGCTGGGCACTGGTCAGTTTGGAGTGGTGAAGTATGGAAAGTGGCAGGGCCAGCATGACGTCGCCATTAAAATGATTAAAGAGGGATCCATGTCTGAAGACGATTTCATAGAGGAAGCCAAAATCATGATGTAAGCCAAAATTCAATGAGTCTAAATTTGGGCTCAGTCTTTTTCCTGTCAATAACTTTTGCCTTTGCTCCATTTCAACTAGCTGCAGTTGAAAATATGGTGATGATTTTCTGCGTCATGAAACTCATGTGTCCCACCGAGAGGTGTGGTTTATATGTGAGAAAGCCCAACCCATCATACTCAACTTCCTTCTGCTTTTGCTTGAACCAGGAAGCTTCGCCATGAAAACCTGGTCCAGCTGTACGGCGTGTGCACCAAACAGAAACCCATTTATATAGTGACCGAGTTCCTTTCCAACGGCTGCCTGCTGACGTACCTAAGGGAAGGCCTGACGCAGCACCCGACAGCTGTCCAGCTGCTGGAGATGTGTAAAGACGTCTCAGAGGGCATGGCCTATCTCGAGTCCCAGCAGTACATCCACAGAGACCTGGTTAGAGACTGAGCTCTACTGTTTTTCTTCTCTAGATCATTCCATCCGGGTTGAGATAGGCTCGGCTTAAATATTTGAAGATAACAGTAAATGTGCAATGGTTACTGTTGACCCAAGGGTTTTGTTTGTGTTTTTCCTCAGGCGGCCAGGAACTGTTTAGTTGATGGGAATGGCAGCATCAAAGTCACTGATTTTGGACTTTCAAGGTAAAATACCTTTAAACACAAACTACAGGACACAACGAGACACATTGGTTCATAATAAAGTGAAACATCTTCTCTCAGGTCAGTGATGGAACAGTACATGCAGGGAAGTACTGTAGTTAAGTATCTATAGACATACTATCCTTCAGTATTTCCATTTAAGCTTATAATTGGACTAACTACAGTTGTTTTATAGTAACAGTTAATAGTTTATTAAGATTTTACATACAAAGATGAGATTAGCATGAACATTAGACAGCCCAAAAAGTTGAAATTAGCTTCATTTAAAACAATTACAGCAGGGAAATGCTACAAACGAGTTCACACTTTAGTAGGGGCCGATGTTTAAGTCATTTGACTTTTGATACTTTCAGTACTGTTTTATTATGTCTACTGACTACTGACTACTTCTTCGATCCCTGCCTTAGGTATGTCTTAGATGATGAGTACACAAGCTCAGCAGGTTCCAAGTTTCCTGTTCGCTGGTCACCTCCCGAGGTGCTGCTCTACTGCAAATTCAGCAGCAAGTCAGACATATGGGCGTATGGTGAGTGGACTGCATGTTTTCAATTCCCCACCGCATTTCCGGTCAGTTATAACTGTAAAATACTAATCAACATTGTGACTTTCTTCAGCGCATTAACTTTTTCTATGAATTGTTAGGGGTCCTTCTGTGGGAGGTCTACACCCTGGGGCGGCTTCCGTATGAGCGCCTTAACAACACCGAAATAGTTGATCAGGTGTCTCGGGGCCTGCGCCTTTTCCGCCCCCAGCTGGCCAATGAAAAGGTCTACAGCCTTATGACAACCTGCTGGCTCGAGGTAAATTCATTTTGCATTGAGCTGTCGGCCTCACTAGAGGTTTTACCAATGACCTCGTACAGACTGATGAGATTACATTGAACATAATGTCTATACATCAACTGCGATCTCACAGATTGTTTTTGCTTCGATTTCAGAAAGCAGATGAGAGACCCACCTTTCAGGAGCTGAAACTGACGGTTCAGGATTTGTTGTACGAGCTGCAGTAGATCACCTGAGGGTTTTCTGCGGTTCCCAAAGAGCATTTTCTTCTTCTATCCCCGGAAAGTCAAGGGCGACAATTTGAACAAGGGAGTGCGCAGTGACACCGATGTCCTCTGTAATGTGAATATATATAATACAAATGTCACTATGACTTCCTAAATACAAACACACATGCTAATGTAATGTATTACATATCTAGAAGGACAGTCCTACTGGCTAGCATTTATAATATGTATATTTTATTGTTGGTTATCTGACTTTATTGACTCATATGTGTTTTATTCTGTGGAATCATTGTCAAATGTACACCTCTGCATGTGGAAGTGAAGCTTTGTGAGAACATATCTATTGCACAAATAAGAGCCAAGTATGCCGGGCTTTGAAAATTACTGATAATAAAATGACAACGTGTCAAAATTTGGGAAACCTGTTGTTCTCACGTTCCAATCAATTATAAAGTTTTTAAAATAAGTTTGCATCGTTTGGAATTTGTGTTATATTTCTAATATGTAAGATGGACATATGCATTTCTACGTCATTTTACTGTGATGACGAAGAACGCGCTCTGATTGGTTGAACTACTTCCGCCTTCCGGTCGTCCACTCATACACGTGAAGGTTAGCAACAGACCGATAAGATATTTATTTTTGGAAGATTATTGCTGAAACAAACGCTTTTTAGCGAAATATGAACGACCAAGGAGCAACAGCCGACCCCCAGCTTCAGCAATTCATCCAAATCGAGTCGCAAAAACAGAGATTTCAGCAGCTGGTGCATCAAATGACGGAAGTTTGCTGGGTAAGATCGGCTTTATGCGAGCATTGCTGCTCTGTGGTTGAACTTTATTGCATATATGTAACTATGTAGCGAGAGCTCATTGCTATGATTATCTTTTACGGTTGGAGTTGTTGTTTTTTGCTTGCTCAAATAAATGTAACGTTATATACCGCGAGGATCGGTCAAATAACGCTAGCTGAACGGTGAACTGAAAAAAACAAAGCGTTCCCATTAGTGGTTGTCTACGATACGTTTAGAAAGTGGATTTTAGAGGTGAATATTTCTCAAGACTACTGATGTCAAACCCCTTGTCTCATCTCTCGTCCACAGGAGAAGTGTATGGACAAACCCGGACCGAAGCTGGACTCTAGGACGGAAATGTGCTTCGTCAACTGCGTGGAGAGATTTATCGACACCAGCCAGTTCATCCTGAACAGACTGGAACAGACTCAGAGGGGAAAGGGGTCGATTTCTGAGACTATGTTAGAATAAAAAAAAAAAAAAAAACTGTGACAGGAAGGATCGACCAGACACATTCACGTGCTCCATGGATAGGCCGTTTTGTCCTGACACCAAGTGTCCTTTCAACCAGGGAAAGGAACGGGATCGAGTGTCACATTGAAAACAAAGTGCCTCAGATAAACACAAGATATGGACGCAGAAGGATAGAAGTGTGTGTGTGGCACAACACTTAGAAGCTGAGGCTGAATGTGTGTGGGATGCTTCCGGGACATTCAGCGTTAGCCAGCTGTTTTTGACAGCCACAAGAGAACTAACGGTGCAAAGCTCTGGACTGTACATATGCAATAAACATAATGCCAAAATAATCTTTCGGATACGTGTTGTTAAGTAATGTTGTAATTCATTTATAATAATATACACACAATTTTTCAGTTACACCAGAGACATGTTACAGCTTGGCACATTAATCCACGCAGGAAAGGTAGTTCTTTGGTGCGGTTTGTATATAATGTTGAGGTATTGCATTCATTAAAAAGAGGAATTATTCAAACTTGCAAACACGTGATTGAAATGCATTCAGGGCAAATTATTTAGTTTGCCACTACATTTGTCTTATACATTCATACAACACCATATATGCTAGGTTAAAAGTGCAGACCCACAATAAGGCTTTTGTTTTCAGTAGCTGAAGGCACAATCTGGTTTAGGCAGGCTAATACGTATAATTTACATTCATCTTTCCACTTAAATACAATGTTTTCGATCTAAAGATGTAAATGTACGAGGTCAAACAAAGCAATAGGAAAGCCAGTAACAGTGTGCTCACTTAAGGAAACTTTGTTCCACTGCATTGTGTTAGACAGACGTGAGAGAAAATGTACTTGTCACATTGTGAGGCTGTCATGTGTGGTGTGAATTTCTCTCATCAGTGACAAAACTATTGGTCCTCCTTAAGGAGCTCTCTGGTGCGTTCCCCTGCCCTCCTTTGAGCTACCTTCTCTGGGAAATGTAATCTCTGCTTCGTGGCTGGGAAGAGCCGAATATGGCCTCTGCCCCCATGGAAAGCCCAGAAGACCCTTCCTCAAGTAGAATGGGAGGGAATCCCAGCTAAAAGTAATGTCCTTGAAGGCGTGGAGGAGGAAGATCCCCAAAATGATGGTGAGGAACCCACTAATTGTTCCGACTACTCCGTCAGCCGTCATGCGCAACCATTCCTTGAAGAGAATGGCTGAACAGGCCATGACAGAAGTGGTGAAGAAGACGTAGTAGATGGGTGTGACTAACGAGGTGTTGAAGATGTCGAGGGCTTTGTTCAGGTAATTTATTTGAACGCTCACGCAGATTATCAGGCAGATGACCAAGGACCAGAACAGGGGTTCCTTCAGCACTGCTGTCCCAGCAAACAGCTCCTTAATGCCAATGCCCAGGCCCTTGACACAAGACACAGATAGGGAGCCAATCACAGAGCAGATCAGGATGTAGACCAGCACATTCTTCTGTCCGAACCGTGGAGCCACAGCAAAGATTAGCACCAGGCTGCATCCAACAACGCACACAGCAAACACAATGAAACCTGGTGGGAGCATTCAAAAATGAGTTAGTACCCTAAAACGAAGACAAAAAACACAAACCTTATCTCGGATTTAGTTTCCACGGCAGGGTTAATGCGTTCACACAGGGGACGGGCTGGTCATACCTGGGTCTCTGAGCTTCTCAGCCATGGCAGTGAGGGAGGCAACCTCCTCTTCCTGCGGGGCATGAATCACCATCACTGTGGAGCCCAAGACGCACAGCAAACAGCCAATCTTCCCATGCACATTCAGCCTCTCATTCAGAAAGTAGGAGGACAGCACGGCACTGGAAGGAAACACATCATGCAGATTAGAAGTCGGCACACATTTTGCTCTACAAATCTTTGGTTGGGTAATAGTCTGAGGGGTATTAAGATAACTGAAAGGAAAAACAATACAGGACACTTAGTCCCTTCTTCAAACTGATGAAGTAGTCAGAAAAATAAAGGCTCAATGTTGTATGGTTTAGCCACCTGGGCCAATTAAAATTTGTATCCATGCCAATCCAAAGTGTCATAATAAGTCATAATAAACATTTGTGTGAAATTGTCAGAAATAACATACAATATATTAAGTTATGGCCAAAAACCACATAATAACACTATGATAATATAAACTGTTGCTCTATGCTGAAGAAAGAGCATCTCACCCAATGTAACAATGTGACAGTTATATGTTGTCTAGACAATCATTTAAATTCAGATGAAGAAGCTACTTAAGACTTCGTTAACACAGCCAATGAATTTTAATAGGATCAGTTAATTGTTGGTTTTATTCATGGGATTCATTTATAATAAGGAAAAATAAATATCACCAGATGTATGCTTAAGTAAGTATTGTGAGTAAGCTTTAGGGGTGGTAGAAGCAAGAAACAGGATGTCTTGATTGTCAGTGGCAAACTGTAAAATAAAAAGACAGTTACCTGACAAGTACACTCAACGCTCCAAGAGGAGTCACCAGTGTGGCCGGTGCAAATGCGTATGCAGCGAAGTTGGCGGCCTCTCCAGTTGCCACTAGAATATAAACAGACCCATTTGTGTATGCAGATTAACGGCTGGCGCAGGTGGTTAAAGATTTAACAATGTTTCTTTTCTAAGCCCACGTGTAGCAAATGTACTCTTTGGGAGAATGTGCTCTCAGAAGACGTTGTGTGGGTGCTGCATCCACTGCAAACGTCACCAGAAATAAATTGCAAACCCACAGAGAAGAACAAAGACAAGCAGTGTTTCAGGGCACGGCTGGTAAAGTAAAACAAAGACAAGCAGCAGACTTTCAGCATTCACTTACTTGAGATGAGGCCTGCCCACCACAGCCATTCTTTCAGGTAGGCATACCCCCCTTGACCTGTGAGATGCAGAAATAAAGTATATAAATAAAGTAGAAGATTCCCCTCTGATTTTACCTTTGAGAATCATTCATTTTGCCGTAATATCTATATAGTGTATATTTTCTGGCCCCGTCACCATCTGAGGATAAGTGGTTTAGAAGATGAATGAATGAATAACTCTTGGCATATGTTATTATTCCAATATCCATGTGTACATCAGAGGGAAATATTGCATCTGTTTTACTCCAGCAAATCCGAATAAATGACCATCTTATAGGACGATCTTACAAAATATAATTTACTCAGAGGATTAAACTATCCAATAAAACACAAAGTAGTACAAATAGGCTCCAGCTACAACAGTAATTGACGCTTACTATGTGATACATCAGTAATACTTCAATACAATGACCACCAACTTAATTGAGAGCAAATTAAGTTGCAACTATGTCAATTGTGTTTCCTGTAAAAGTACTAATTTGATACTTTGTGTGTTAGTTGGAAATAAACAAGAAAGTAATCAACGGATGCTGCGACATTTAAAATAACAATAACCGCAGCAGTATTTTCTGGTGTGACAGAGGCACTTCTGCTTCTGATGACACCTTCAAACGAATTAGTTAACTCATTTGAACGTTGAACTTCTAAGTAATTCCTCCACTGCCGGGCTTTTAGGCGAACTAAACGGCTTGTGTTGTTGTGTATAAACGCTTGCGGTAGTTTTACCTGCTCGCATTGAACCTTTGCCGGCCAATCGCAGCAGGCCTTTCTTCTTCAGGATGAAACTGGTGCCGATGAACGCGCTGGAGCTCACAGCCAGCGAGAGGCCGATGTAGAAGTCCATCTGAAACGTAGATTCACGTTTCTGCGCGGGCCGGGTTTAAAAAAAAAAAAAAAAACGTAACTTTCTAGGAAAACTGGAGCTTTCGGAAACTTAATATACCTCCAGGCACCCTAAATTAACATCACATGATGGGTTGAGACTCTCCCGAGACATGTAGAAAAAACGCTTTTCAGCCGACTAGACATGCTAAAAAAGGAAATAGCTGACGAGCTTTCTAACGTAATTGCGGTTTAGTAAAGTATAATTTACTTGTTCACCAACACTTTATCATACTTCTAACGGTAACTAACGTTAGTAAAATGTCGTACCGTTCGTTGTCACGTCAACCCCATTCGTCGTCGATTGAAGAGGAACCTGGGAGCAATCTGATTGGTGGCTGGGGCTCGTGGCACACGGTGCCGCGTCTTGATTGGGCTAGAGACTCGGCTGCTGTTTTTACAAACCGGAAGAAGAGCTAACCTTGACAGGCGAGCAACACTCGTGGGCAGTTGGTTTGAGGGGAAAAGGCGATTTAATAAATAGCATTCAGCGGGGTTATAAAAGAGTCGCTAGTCTTTTCTCCCATAGTAATCGGAAAGCAACTTCCATTTTGTTCGTGAAAACGCCGGCTGTTTAAATGAATATCTAACACTTATCGGAACATTACTTGCTGCCGGAGGACTTCATGAGGGCATCGCCTGCTATTGAAAGATGAGGACCTCTCTCCTGTTGGTCAGCAGAGGCTGCAAGGCTGTTCGCGCACTGACAAAGAGCCCGATTTTCTCACCTATTACAGCTCTATCTGGACACCGGAGGCTCGCTGTGCTGAGATCCTCGAGCACACATTCCTGCGAAGACGAGAGTTACTACATTACAACTCCTATCTTCTATGTAAACGCTTCTCCTCATTTAGGACACCTGTATTCGGCTGTCATTGCTGACTGCGTACACCGGTATAAGCTCCTACAGGGCTTCAACTCAAAGTTTGCAACAGGTAAATCCACCATTCACTCTAATATTAATAACATGTCTTTTTACTCGTAATGCTTTAGATTGCGTGTGATGTCCACAATGTTTTGGAACATGGAAGTAAAAATCTAATTATTGTAAATTGTAATTCTCAATTGTTTATTAAAAATGTGTGCAAAAAAATGTGTATTTAATCTCTTTCCAATATCAAAACAAGCTAATTGAAGATGTCCTCTTGGGACACCAGAATCATCACTATTGTTCACATTTTTACGCAATTTGTGAAGCAAATCACTACAATAATACCTTCCATTATATTACATTTCAGGCACAGATGAACACGGCTTGAAAATCCAACAAGCTGCCGAAGCGTCTGGAGAAGATCCCTTGACCTTCTGCACAGATGTGTCGGATAGATACAAACGTCTCTTCAACAGCTGCGACATATCGTATACAGACTACATACGAACCACTGAGCAGAGACACAGAGAGGCCGTGAAGCATTTCTGGTCAGTGCTGGTTGACAAAGGGCTCATCTATAAGGGGAGTTATGAAGGCTGGTACTCCACCCAAGATGAAAGCTTCCTCACGGAGTCTCAGGTGGCCGACGCTTTGGACTCATCTGGGAAGGAGATCAAAGTATCACTGGAGAGTGGCCACAAGGTAATCAAAAGGAAACAGAGTGTGATATTAGTGGAAACGAGTGAGTGCATCACACATTTTGTTCTGTTGTCAGGCTTTTATCACCTTGTTGCATCACATAGAAAGGGGGGCATGGGATTGTTAACGAGGGGTAAAATCATTTTTTGGGATTAATCTTCATGAAAGTTGCAGAAATGTGTCTTGCACTATTCAAATCTTACAACTCGGAGCACCAGCTCTTCTAAAACTCCATTTCAGCCTAGTTTGAATCATCTCATCTAACTTCTTGCATGAAAGGAATCAAATCACACCGACACGGATCGTGCACTTCTATTCTGTCAACACAACTTCAATCCGATCTACCGTCTACTGTTTCGCAGGTGGAGCGAATGACTGAGGAGAATTACATGTTCCGGCTGTCGGCGTTCAGGTCTCAGCTGCTCGAGTGGCTCACAGGAAATCCCAGGGCCATTCAGCCTGAGCGTTTCTACCATGCCGTCCTGCAGTGGCTGCAGGAGGACCTTCCCGACCTCTCAGTCTCCCGCCAGAGGAGCCGGCTTCAGTGGGGCGTCCCGGTACCGGCCGACGCTGAACAAACCATCTACGTGTGGTTAGATGCGCTGGTGAACTACCTCACGGTAGCTGGCTATCCAGATAACCACAGCAAATGGTGGAACGTGGCGCACCACGTTGTTGGAAAGGACATCTTGAAATTCCATGCCATCTACTGGCCGGCTTTTCTTCTCGGGGCGGGACTGCCGCTGCCGCAGACCATATACGTGCACTCTCACTGGACAGTCGGGGGGAAGAAGATGTCCAAAAGCGTGGGCAACGTGGTGGATCCTCTTGAACGCTCGCAGACGTTCACCACTGACGGCATGAGGTACTTTCTTCTCCGGCACGGAGTCCCGGACTCTGACTGTGATTACACGGACGACAAAGTAATCAAGCTGCTCAACGCCGAGCTCGCCGACTCTCTGGGCGGTCTGCTGAACCGCTGCACGGCTCCGGCTCTCAACCCGGCTCAGGTGTACCCTTCATTCTGCCCCCAGTGCTTCCCGAAGCAAACGGGGTGGCCGGGCCGCTGTCGAGGACCACCGCATGTTGGAGGCTGTGGGGAACCTCCAGGCCGCGGTGGAGCAGCACTACGAGGGCATGCACGCACACAAGGCTCTGGAGGCCATCGCTGCCTGTGTGAGAAAGACCAACGGGTTTGTGCAGCGCCACGCACCTTGGAAGCTGGACAGGAGGGACGTCGAAGACCAGCGCTGGCTAGACACCATCATTCACGTGTCCCTTGAATGCCTGAGGATTTACGGCACACTGCTCCAGCCAATAGTGCCGCGGATTTCCAACAAGCTGCTGTCCAGACTCGGGGTGAGGTCAGACGAGAGGAGATGGGCGGACGTGAAGTTCCTGCCGAGGTATCGGGGAATGGATTGTCCCTTCGAAGGGAGGGCGCTAGGACCGGACTCCGGAGTGCTTTTCAGTCGCTTGGAAAGTCAGAATTTAGATAAACGAAAACCTAAGACACGAAATTCTAAATGATTTCTTCCTTGTAAAAGATGTTCACTTAAAGTAAACACATTGAAGTTGAATGTATAAGTTGTCCAAATACAGGAATTTTTCATGTCACAGTAGGAAAAACAAAGATGATTGAGTACATGATGTGGTGCATGCTGGCTTACTGGGACACTTGGATGGATATTAATCTTGTGCCTTTCTGATGATGTTTAGTGGAAATGTCTGTACTGAAAAAAAGAGGTGTTGCACCCAAGTTGCAAACTCATGTCCGTGGTGCTGAACTGAGACACAAAATGTAAACGTTTTTGAATCATTCCAGTCATTTGTTTGCATAAAAAAAGTTACCTTGGTTAAGAACATCTGGAATAAATCATTACTTCTATGTATCATGTTGAGAGTTTAACCTTTCAGTTGTATTCACTGTTTACCTTACCCTCCCCCTCAAGAGTTGAGAATTGAACATTGCATATACATTAAGTTGGGTATCGACACCTTAAATGGAGCTTAATTAACCAACCAGTCGACACAATCTCATACAAGTAAAAGTGACATTATAACTTAGCAGGACATTTTGACCGCTTCGCTTAGAGCGGATGTCACTTTATCTTAAAGATTTAATTAACAGTTCTTAAATACAGAATACAGGCACCCAACACAAGTACAAGACTTAAACTGACATGATTTTTTTTAATGAGAAATACACGAAACTGAAAAAATTGTACAAATTGAAATAAAATAAAAAATTGCATTATTCTAATAATTTCTGGTACTTTTTTTTTTACATAGACTTCTCCATTATCTGTCAACTTCCGCGCAGGATCCCTCCTTTGATCTTCCATAATTTCACGACTGAAGTCCAGATATTTTGGGAATGGTGCCTCACTGGTGGCGATTGGGTTTGGTGGTCCTTTGTGCCATGAACAGTTTGTCCTCCTAACAGCCTCTTCCTCGCACCGTACTGTGCACGAGCACGCTCAGTAATATGAATTGGTGCCCTGTCCTGGTTGTGTGTCTGAAAAAAAGTGGGAAAGTTTTGTTAGGAACATGAAATCGGTTAACATAAGAGACGGAAATGACGGCGACTCACTTGAAAGTTGCTGTTGTAGCTGTCGGACCAGAGCCGCGGTTTGCTGCTGCTGTTGAGTCTGCTGCATTCCCTGTCGTGGGAACTAAAACACAGATGATAAAGACATCGTTTTAAGAGTGTCTGACATTTTATCCCATTATCAACGCTATATTACAACCAATTCAAGAGTTCGAGAGTTGGCTTTCAAACGTCTCAACTAAAAAGGCTTACAATTATAACTCATTGTTGTAAAAAAAAAGTAGCCGTTCAATTCCTGGTTGTCCGAATGAAGCAGTAAGATGTTTCCAACGTAATTTACAAAAACAATTACAAAAATAAATAGGTACTAAAGCTAGCTTATAGGCTATTTGTATTTAATTATAAAGCGGAAATGAACACAACACATACAAATCAACCAAATACAGTGCAGTAAAAATGACCATGGCG